>CVRI01000064.1:297747-348187 GCA_900005825.1 Clunio marinus | reverse complement strand
GTTTCGAGTCAATTTAAATTCTGCATTACAAATTTGTCCCGTCGAATCTATATGAAGTGGAAGTTTACGCATTGTTGAAGCGTGTGTTCCAATGATTTCGTTCCATCTGAAAATTAATCGTGTGTTAGAAAAATGACCTAACCTATAGAATAATATCTAATTTACTTTTTACAAACTAAAGTTGCAGTTTTCATAGTTTTTGAATTAAGATATTCGAATATATTAAGCATTACATCGTCACTCAATACGTTTAATCCCGATTCTTCCATATTTAGGCTGTAATACATATAAAAGATTATTCTTTGCTTTTAAAACCAAATCTGCTTTTGAAAACTTGTTTGAAGTGAATCTATGAAAACGGTTTAAATTCGAAACATGTTCGAATCATCAACGCTCAGCTTTAGCTATGACTCTTTTCAAATTCAAGTTATAACGTATGATCTATTAAATGTCTAAAGTTATTAAAAAATTAAATAACAAAGAATACCTAATTATTAAGGATTTTCTTTCGTTAATCTCATTTAAAGTATTATAAAATAATAAGAAATTTTTAAAATGTGTCTCAGGTCTTATTAATTCTGTAATTCATACAACATGATTGAGTTTCTTTAAAATTCCATTAATATCGAAACATTAATGTCGTTTCAACGGTGAGTTAAATCTGATTATTCATCGTTGTTGAACATCTTAAAAAGAAATTAAAATATTCTCTTAAACAGAGTTATCAGTATTTATTTACGGCTAATTAATTTTTAATTCATAACGTCAAATTAATTTATTGCCACAGTTTTAACGATTTTTTACAGTAATTCATTTTAAAGTAGGTAGGTACATATTTAAGGAAAAGATTGTATAAACTTAAACGTTTTCTGGTTCTGCTCCAGTTGCGTACAATTTACGTGTTGATAAAACTCCGTTCATTGGTGAATCTGCAGACAAGATGTAATTGGTGTAGATAGGCGTTGACTTTGAGTTTGTCGACTGAACGATGGCTGCTTTGAAGACGTCATCTTGGGTAGCTTCCCAGTAATTAGTCCTGATAAGGACAGACTTTGAGGTACCGGTTGCGGCTTTCAATGTGCAAGTGTCTTCGACATAGAGTATCCAGAAGGGCTTGCCTTGTGCAGTTTCGTCAATAGTTCCGATATTGATTTTACCGGAATTGTGTGCAATGTTGACAAACCGTGAAAATTTTTCAATGATTGGAAGAATGTCATCATCAGTAATTGGTAATAATTGTGCATACCAATCTTGATATTTAATATTTCTTTCAAGATGTGCTTCAAACAGGGTGCGATGTTCCTGTTTCATTTGTGGGTTATCACTCAAAATATTTTGGACTCTTGCTAAAGATAACATTATTGTCTTATGTAGCATTGGGGAGTAGCTTCCATCTGATGAGACAGGACCTGTGAATGGAGTTGGGTCGTCGGTTGGTTCTGGAACGTATGTTGGGACGATAGTATAAGCACCTTCGTCTACGAGGATTGGTCCGACATCGTTGATGATATTCGAAACACTGGCTGGTAATGATGTGTAATCCAGCAAGGTGTTGTTATCTACTTCGACGTTGAGAAGCGGTGCGGAGCAATGGTTGAGTCTTTGCTTGAGAATGTAACGACAAACTTGATCGTGTTCATTAGCAGTGAGTATCTCCGGTGTATGACGTTGTTCTAAGTGGATGGCATCGTGGATGGCTTCAAAGGTAGCCTTAAAATAAGGTGACATATCGCTTGGACTTATGTCAGCATTAATAGTTTCAATTATCGGGATCGGGTCGCGTAGACGTGGTGCGTATGTATTAAAAAATTCAATATTAAGTGGAATTGGCTTGTATGCATCTCCGATGGAAGAGAAGGCTATGGACGTTGGGTCCATGGGTTGAGGAATTTTCAATTTGGCGTCAGCTGCCTGAGTGAGGTCGCTTCCTGTACTGGCCATGTTTAGTCGTTCTTTATTTATATTTTATTCAGGTAATGGATCTGAAAAGAGATTAAAAAGCCAATCATAGGTTAAACGAGTTATTGCAAAGGGTCGCAGTGGGACGAACTTAGTAGTGCAGCTTTGAAATAAGATGAGGCGCTAGAAGAGCTTTCAAAATCACTTATAAAATCTTGAATGTTTTTTAAACTTTAAATCAACACAAAAGATCATTTGTCAAGACAATCGAAATCCAAACCTCTTCTTTTTTAAACTTTTGAACCGGTTCATGAAAAAAATTTACATAACAAAACTTTAAAAATTGATGAAAACAGAAGCGACAAAAAATAGAAGTTTTGACATTAAAGTATTAATTAAGGACGATTGCTTTGTAAATTTAGTTCAAAAAGTAAACAATACCCTACACTTTCAAAAGAAATTGTCAATAATGAAATAGAAATATAAAATTTAAAGTTTTTTGAGGTTTCTGTGATATAAAAAGTTGTCTTAAATCAGTTTTCTTCGCCAAAGTTGACAAGTTTATACCTAAGATTAATAATTAGTGAAACTCAAACAACGTCATGGAAAACTTTTGTCATTTCATAAGTGATTTTCAGGTATAGGATGTAAAATTCAGGAAATTTTTTAACCTCCTTCATTCATCTAATGAATTTGTAATTCATGTAAAATATCCTAAGAGACTGACTAAATATATGTCTTTAAATGTTTCGAGAAGTTTACTAATGAAATAAAATCAAATTGACAACAAAAACTGCACAAAGGTTCATATAAATATGGCACAAGAGCAGAGTATGAGAGTCTTTCGCCAAGCTAGCGACGATGCCAGAGAGATGGCTATGAGAGTAATAAAATGTTTAATTTAACCATTGATAATGGAATACATTCAATAATTGTTAATTTCAGGTCATTCATGATCCAGGATTAAATCAAAATCTCAATCAAATTAAAGGACAAGCTGAAGCAGTTTTTAGAACGTTTCTGGATGTGATAGGAAGAATCAAGGATGCATTAAGAACACAAACAATGCTTGATCAGTTGGAACAAATCTTCAGAGATGAAAGTTAGTGTTCATGATTTCTTAAGTGTTTCCAGGAGGTTTCATTTGGATTTTATTTAAAGTTTCTAGAAACAACACATATTTTGTTCTTCTTGGACTTGGCCTCGGTACAGCTGGTGGCTGCGTAATCGGAATGTGGTTGGCCAGAAAAAATATTGCAAATCCAATAATGAACTCAGTTGCATGCGTTTCATATTATGGTCCTGACAATGTAACTTTATCTAAGACAAATCTTCCTCATTTAACATCGACATCTGACATTCTTGTACGAGTTAGAGCAGTGGCAATCAGTCGACTTGATGTTGCAATATCTCAAGGATATGGAAGAACATTGAGAAGAATTCTTCAAAATTATCATGCAGGAAATCCTGAACTTCCTTTAGTCATAGGACGATCGTGTTCTGGAGTGGTGGAGAATGTTGGAAAAGATGCAAAATGTGGACTTGAAATAGGCGATGAAGTTTGGCTTGCTTCATCTTCTTATGAGTTTGGTTTAGCATCGCAATTAGTTGTGACGAACGAAACAAGAGTTTCTAGGAAACCTGTCCTGATAGGGTTTGAAGGTGCTGCAAGTCTACCTTATGATGGTTGCATGGCAATTCATGCGTTGAAACAAGCAAAGTTGAATGAAAATACTTCGATGGGAAAGAAGATTTTTATTCAAGATGGATGTTCACCGGTTGGATGTATTTTGATGCAATTGTTGAAGAAGTGGGGCGGATATATTGTGGTGACATGTCATCAAAGATCCGCTCCTGTAGTTAATGCTCTTGGTGAGTTTATCATAATAATTATTACAACTTTTTTATTCATATTTTTACATATTTTGCTATCATGCATCAGGAGAACGAGGTGAACTCTCAATTCAAATCAAAAAGTTAAATAATCATTTCAAAAATATTTAATCAAATATTTTTAATTATTACAGGAGCTGATGAAATCATAACATTCTCGAATGATAGTTTCGAAGCCAATTTTTACGAGAAAAATATTGAACAGTCTTCGTTTCTTAACGAATTGCTTAGCAGAAATGATAAATATGATGTCGTGTTCTTCACAACACATCTCAACTACAATACTGATTTTATCACGAAATTCTTGAGTCCTAATGGAATTGTCATCCATGCAACTGAGAAATATTTACCTTCTGACAATTACAATTTAATTATGCGAACGCTTCTTAAGGTAAAATGTTAACAAAATGTCAATTTCAATCTAAAACTTTAATTATGTTTATTTATTGACAGGCGTATATTGTTTTTAAGAAAATTGGTTGTAGATTAATTAATGTAGAGCCATCGTGGACCGATGAACCACATCTTTGCCATAACAATCTTGAACTTCTAGCGAGTTATGTTAACGACGAAATGTTAAACACTGTGGTCGATCAAGTTTACAATCCTCAGGAAGCAGAACGTGCAATTGCTCATGTGATAAGTGATAAGAGAATTGGATCAACAATCATCACTTTTAGATAAAAATTAAATTACAATTAAACATTATTTATGCTTCTATTTTACTGCCAAAGACCAATTTTCAATATTTATTGTTCTCTGCTTGATAACTTTCTTTGCTCATTATTTCATTAGATGTTAAATATCTTAAATCTGTATATAAGACTTTTCAAAATAAAAGAAATAACATTTTTTTCTTGATTTTATGAAAATTTTATTTTTGTGTAAATTTCTGATTCTGATGTAACCGATGAAAAAATTTTAGATTTTAAAAAGTTACGATTTCTTTACCCTTCGCAATCTTCCCGCCAAGTACCAATTGAAAACAATAACAAAAAATAAATATTTAAGTTGAAGGAAGGAAGATTATTTAATATAAAATGGATCATCCAATGACAGAAGAAGATTATGAGTTGATATATGGTGAAGAATTAGAAATGCTCAATGAATTTGATGGTAAATAGAACCCATATTAACAATTTTAAATTTTATTAAATCGAATGAATTTTTTTCATGTGTTTAGAAGAAACTTCAATCCCGGTAATAAATGATAGCAATAAAAAAGCAGGCCCGATTGTTTCAACTCAAAAAACATGTGCCTCTAATAAGAATGCTACTCTTTTGAGTAGCCCGGCACTTTCACAAATCTCCACCGATGGTTTCTGTTTAACATCTTCTCTTCAACCTCGTAAACAGAAGTTTACATCAACACCGTTTTTAGAGAAGATGAAAACACTTCAAACATTAGAAGAAGATACAGAAAATGATCCCCATAATTATGAAGCTAATCAAAACAAACGGAAGAAGAGACAACGTCTTGAAGATTTGTTTGGTGATATTTATGACATTGATGTTGATGATGTTTATGCGAAAAAGATAAAAACAGAAGAGGAACGAGATCTTGAAACAATTCAACGAATCTTGGAAGCTCGTCAGAACTTTGACAAACTCGTCAATCCATCAAAAAAGCCACATTTTTATCGTTTGGAAGCTTTACATAAATTCAAAAGTCAAAATTTATCGAAAACTATTCCAAAGTAAGTTTAATTACCTAAATATTAGTCACTAATTCAAATAATTTATGAATTTTTAGATTTTCGTTTTCAACAATTTCAAATGATGAGAAACGAATTTACGTTCGCACTCACAATGAAGAATTTGAAGAGAAAATGTTGTCAGAAATTAAACTTTTCGATGGTGGCTTAAAAAACTTACTTGGGAATGAACGAGAAAACATCTGGCAAGAGGCGAATCAAATAATTTCCAAAGCTTATAATGAAAATCAAGATATTTTGGAAATTCTTCCCGAAATTCATCGACAAAATGATTCTGTGGATTTGCTCGTGGATAAATATCAACCGAGAAAGTACGTCGATTTATTGTCTGATGAATTCACAAATCGTTCTTTGTTACAATGGCTGAAGCTGTGGGATAAAATCGTTTACAAACGAGACGTTGTGAAGAAGACTTTCAAGCCTGGTCAGCTGAATAGTTTCAATAAGAAAACAGGAAGATTTGTGCAGAACGGAGGTTGGTCGAGAAAACAAAAAGCGACTCTCAACACTGAACTTGATGCTAATCATGTTCCTGTGCAAAAAATTGCTTTGATTGTGGGTAAACCTGGTTTAGGAAAGACGACTCTTGCTCATGTTATTGCTCGTCATGCTGGTTATGACATTCGTGAGATGAACGCGTCTGATGATTGCACTGTTGATAATTTTCGACAAGCGCTCGAGAATGGAACACAAATGACTTCAGTTCTGAATCGCGACAATCGACCAAATTGCATTATTCTTGATGAGATTGATGGAGCTCCACTGCCATCAATTGAATTCTTAATTCGCTTCGTTTCTGGTCAAGTCGTGGAGAAGTCAAAGAAAGGTAAAAACAACAAGAAATTCATCTTAAAACGTCCAATAATTTGCATTTGCAACGACATGTACGGTGCAAACATGAGAAATCTTCGTCAAATTGCTTTTGTCTTGAATATTAATCAAATTGACAGTTCAAGATTAGCTGATCGTTTACTCCACATTGCACGGAAAGAAAAAGTTGAAAGTGATTTGACGACAATGTTGGCTTTATGTGAGAAAACTGGAAGTGACATCCGCTCATGTATTTCGATGATTCAGTTCTTCAGCTGCTCTAAGAAGCCATTAACATTACTCGATGTCACGAAAAGCAACATTGGAGAAAAAGATCAACACAAATCCATCTTCAATATTTGGTCTTCTATTTTTCAAATTCAACGAAACCGAAAATTCATTCAAACTTCAAATGAACAGAAGCAAGAAATGGTTGGAATGAGTGAAATTTCAGACAGAACAAGAATGGATCACGTTTTGAAAACTGTTCATAGTTCATCTGAATACGATCGACTGATTCAAGGCGTTCATGAGAATTTCTTGACTCAGAAAATTTCAGATCAAACCATGTCGACAGTTGTTGAAGCTCATAATTGGTTTTGCTTTAACGATCACATTCAAAGTAAAATTAATAATATTCAAAATTATTCAATTTATTCTTATCTTGCTTATGGATTTGTCGGTTGGCATTTTCTATTCGCAACGTTAACATATCCACAAATCCATTTTCCTCATAAAAGTTATGAAATATCGCAGAAAAAAGCGTCAACAAAAATGATTTTTGGAACCTTCAAAAAAGGAATTTCATCTAATCTTGTTGGAATTGGAAAAGGAATTGAAGTGATGTTGGATTCGATCAGTTTATTAAAGATTATTATAAGTCCGGAAGTTCGATCAGTTTCGATGCATTTGCTGTCGGAGAAGGAGAAGCTCGACATAAAGCACACTGTTGAGGTCATCGCTGACTTAGGACTTTCATTCATTCAACTGCAAACTGCTGATGGCGCTTACACATATCGCATTGATCCCGACATTGAATATCTTGGTGAAACCTTTTCAGGTAATTAAATTTCTTTCACATCTCTTGAAACAATTTTCACAATTAAATTCTTTTTAAAAAGAGAAACAATTTGGAAAAATGAGTTATTGGAGCAAGCAAGCAATCGCAAGAGAAGTTGAAATAGAAAAAATGAGACGAGCCAAGCCTAAAGTTAAGAAAGTTCAAGCAGAAGTTTCATTAGAAGGAACTTCTGATAAGATTTCTGAGACTCCAAAAACGCTGCCAAATCATTTGCAACGTCTCATCCCTAAAGACATTAAAGTTGCAAAGCCAATTAAAACGGTAAGAATTTTAATATTTCTCAAGTTCCATCTACAAACTTCCATTCAACAGGTCTCCAAAGACTTTTTTGGACGCATTACATCAAAGCCATCCATTGCAGCACAAGAATGCGACGAAAACTCACCCGACGTCTTTATTAAAAGTCCAATTTGGTACAAATTTAAAGAAGGTTTCAACAATGCTGTAAGAACTGATTTGACAATTTCTGATTTGTTGTAATTTCGTTCAATAAAGATTTTTGTCTTTAAATTTAAGTTGAATTTATTTAAATCTATTAAAAGTGATTACAAAAATGATTTAAAAGAAGAAGAAGAGAAAAAGTTTAATTAAGCAGAACGTCTTGTTTCGCAAGTTCCAACAACATCGGATCGTCGAAGAATTTGTTGATGGAAACGTCTTCAGAAAGTCCTTTTCGTCTTCTCGTCTTGATCATGAATTCTCTCGCTAAATGTGTCGCTGGTTGTGGTTCCAAAGGTCGAATTATGATGCTTTTATCTAAAGGATCGCCAGGAACAATTTGCCAATGATGAAAGACAGTTTGACAGAAAGCTTGTCCTTGTGTGTGAGTTCTCAAGTCAGTTTCGAATCCAAATGAATCAATTGCAGGAATGAAAGCTTTGACAGTGTATAAAGGAGATCCGGGAATGGGAGCGTCTTGTGTGACGTGACCACGACGTCTCGCCAATACTGTATAAACAGAAGAAACGCAGTCAGCTGGCGCTTGCACTTCAACAAACAAATACGGTTCCATTAATCGTGGCGTCGCCATGAGAAAAGCTGAATAAGAAACACGACGAGCTGTTGGGATGACTTGGCCCCCGCCTCGATGCAATGGCTCATTAGCAATGACAGCGTCAAGGATCTTAAACTTCACATTTCTTATCGGTTCTTCACATAATGGTCCTTCACGTGTTCCCCACTGAAATCCTTGAACAATTGAATCCTTCAACGATCCCAGCAATGTCTTGTCAACCTCTGATGGCAAAGTGTCATCGACAAGAATATTCGGACCACCAAATGCCCAAATTGAGCGTGCCGCAAGCAAATCCCATTCATAATTAATCTGAAAGAATTCTCCAATCTTTTTCTTACTCCATCCAATCTGAACAGTTTCATTCTCGATATCTTCAGCTAAACCTTTCTCCAATGGTTCAGCAATCATCGTTATTTTGTTCTTTTTGTTCGGCGTTTCTGAGAAGCATTTCAATGAACTTGTTTCAACGACAGTCTCACAAAACGACACAACGGGATCAGCAACTTTGATGTCAATTTCTGAATACATTTTTCTCAAGTCGTGCATGACACAATCGAGATAAAGTTCGCCAGTTCCAAGAATGACATGTTCACCAGACTCTTCAACTCTTGTCGATACTAAAGGATAACTTTTATTGACCTTACGAAGTCCATCCAACATCTTCGGGAGTTCTGATGGATTTACTGGCTCAACTGCAATTTTTATGATGCTTTGAGTGTTGAACTTCAATGGACGAAAGATGTAAAGATCTTCTTGAACATTCACATCAACAATTGTTGACGTCTTCACGATGCTTTGATCAATTCCTTCAATCAACACCCAATTTCCAGCCGGCACACGATTCAATTCAACTTTGTAACGCGCTTCGTAAACCCACAATCGACCAGTTTGAACAATTCTTGAATCTTCTTCATCAAGAAGTGAATAATTTTCACCGAGAATGCGAACATCTTGACCGCTGTAAATTGTTCCACTCATGACACGAGCGAGAACTAAGAAAATGTTGCAATCGTCAGTTGGATACATTTTTGTGCTGTGAACCACGAGATTTCCATTCTGATTGCAATCGAGCATGTCTTGATATAAAACACCATCTTTAGGTCCTGTGTAGATGTGATCGATCTTAGTTTTTGAGAATTCAAGTGGCGACTGAATGTGTTCAACACACATGTCAACAAACCCAGTGAGATCTCCCATGAAACGATTGCAAACCAATCGAAGTAATGGACGAATGTTGCTCTTCATTTCTTCCTTGTTAATTCGAATGTTCAGTTCAGCGAGTGTGTCAGCAAGTGTTCCATCAACATCACCAACAACTTGTGCGAAAAGCTTGTAAATTGGCTCAAGAATGAACTCAACAAAACTTCTTGGAGCTGAACTGTGTGCTGGCTTTTTAGAGAACTTTCTCGTCTTGTTATTGAAGTACATGTCGCCCCATAAACGTCGCGCAAATTCAGTTGTTGACACACCATTGAAAGTCTCCGAATAAAGTTTCGCAAATGATTTCAATGAAAAGCAAAGACCATAAAGTGAACTTGCAAAGCAAACATTGCCGATTATTGGTGACAATTGTGGATTTGTGTTCCCATAAAGACTGCGAAAAAAAAGAAGGAAAATGAAAAAGTTTTGCAGCTAAGAAGATAAATTCTTCTTACGTGATTAATCCATTAACTTCATCGATGATGTGTTTGAGTTTGAAATAAGCATCTTGTGGTGGAAGTTTGAGTTCGAGAATTAATCGATCGATTTTATTGATGCACAAAGTGACTGCGAGTTTCTCTTGAATTGCGTGTTTGAGTAAACGTTCAGTGTTCAACATAACACCTTCGGCAGCATCAACAAACAACACAATTCCATCAACCATGCGCATAGCAGCAGTAACTTCATCAGAAAAGTTGACATGGCCAGGAGAATCGAAAATGTTCATCAGATAACTTTTGTCTTTGACGTCTTGCAGGACGAGAGTGATTGGAGTCGACTTGATGCTCACACCTCGTTCTTGTTCAGTAAATAAAGTGTCAGTGTAACGTAAATTGCGCTCTTCCATGTCACAAAATTGAGGATGAGTTTGACGGATGAGACAATCGACAAATGTTGTCTTTCCATGATGAAGATGACCGACAAGGGCGACGTTCCTGACAAGAGTTGGAGTATCCATAAGGTCAGTGAGAAACTCCATTGAATAAGTTGTTTGTGGTAAATCTTGCTCTTTCAACTGGAATTTTACTTTCTTAACTGGTTCAATTAATGGTTTGTCCAGTGGTTGAGCATCTTCTTCTTGAACAATTGTCTCAACTTCAGGTCCATAAACTTCCAATGCTGTTTGATAGTAACGTTTGTCTTCATGAAGAACAATTGCTTTTGAAGTCTTATCTTCATCAACTTCCATTTCAGCTTCTTCTTCAATAGCATCATCCTTTAATTAGAATTTATATTCATAAATATTTTTAAGAACAATAAATGCGAGTTTTCCTTACATCAATTTCAGGTTCAAATTCTTCTTCTTCTGAGTCACTTTCAAGATCAGGACCAATATAGTTACCAAATTCATCATAAAGATCGGAATCCATTTTATTTTGTTACTTATTTAAGTTAGTTCTTATCTTAAAATTTAATTTTTTTATTTTTCCGGCGTTTACAACGTTTTCAATCGGCAAATTTTTTGTAAACAAGCGTGAAAACCCAGAGATTCTCAAAGTTATTCCTTTCAAAAAAGTTAATTGCCCCTCTCATTCAAATCTTTTCTCAACGAATTTTTTTATTGTTCTCAAGAATTTAAAATTTTTTAGATAATTTAATTACAAGAATTCATATCCTATGCCAAATTGAAAAGCTGGTCGAATTTTATCAGTTTTCTCCTTTCTTAGTGGATAACAGTAGTTGAATTCGATCCTTGCACGTCCTCCAATTCTAAGCGCAATTCCCATGCCGCAGGCAATTCTGATATTATCTGATTATTAAATAAAATAATGATTAAACTGCTAGAAGTAAAATGATTCTATCTTACCAAGACTAAATGTTTCACAATTTCCAAAGTTATAAAAGAAATGCGTCCTGAACAAATCTGCAAAGCCTCCAAAATGATTGTGGAATGGCAATGGTGTCCATAAATGAATTCCCGTTGCCCAATACGCTCTTGTACCTTTTGGAACTCCATCTTCAACTGGTGTTGCACCTGCTGCATCAAATCCTCTCAATGACTGAGGTCCACCAAGAAAGAAAAGACTATCAATTGGAAGTGGTCTCATCACTCGCTGATTTTCATAAATTTTTCCCAAACGACCACAAAGTTGAAGCGACATTCCAGCAAAAAGCGGCACATTCATTTCCACATGTGATTCATTTTTCACGGCTCCATATTGTGAGAGTCTGTCACCAATCACTTCCGATGTTGTTCTCATAAAAACACCTTCGGTAGGAAAAACTGAATCATCACGCGTATCAAAATATCCAATATGACGAAACACTGAAGCAAGTCGTGGTCCACAATCTTTGCGAATGAAGAAAGGTGTCGATTTGTTACTTGCAAAGATCTCTTTCATGCCCAATTCATATTGAAAACTGTGGTGGATTGCCAAAGGCATTAAAAAGCTGAAATCAAACAATACACCGGAGTGATCTGAACGGAAACGAGACCATGGCGAGACATTTGAATGCCGGAAGATTGTGACAGATGTCCTTTAATTAAACAAAATTAAATATTCATTAACGTACATTAAAATTTGTCAACTTACTCTGGTTTGTAATCCCCAATTTGTGTGTGGTAAAAAGGCTTTAGAAGCTTAAGATTCAGTTCGGTTGCATTGATATAACTATAACTGTAATTAATACTCAAACGCTCACCACGACCAAAAATGTTTGGCGTAACGAGTTCAGCTGTCAACGATCCATCATTTTGACCAATTTCTGTTCCAACTGTTCCAGTTATTTGTGACAGTTCATCACCATCAAATGATACAATGTAACCATTACTTGATGCATCAGACGACTTATCAGTATCGATAAATGCTTTTAAGTTCTTGAAAATGCCAAGTTCTTGAAGACTTTCGTAAGCTCTTAAAAAAATTAAATTTAATTATACAATTTATTAAATTAAACAATTTTCATACTCACTCGTTTGTCTCCGAGAGAACATCTTGAAACGTTTTAGCAGCGAAAAGTTTTTTACAAGCCCGCTGTATGTAATCGTCTTTTGTACGATCTAAGCCCTTAATATTAACTTTTGCTACTCGAGCCTGGAAAAACAAAAAATTATAAAATTAATCGATTACTGCTTTCTTTATCATTGTCATTAAATAGGTAGACTCACTCTGAAGCGTGTAAAATCGACTCTTCCTGAATTGCTCTCGTTTGAGGTCTGAAATTGATGAAATCATCACTAAATTTATAACTGTCGCGATTAATATTCAACTGGATTGATATCCACGGAATGTTATCTAATAATTTTTTTCCAAAGAAACTTTTATTTCACTCACTTTTGATTTCCCAGAGCCCATGATTGCATTGGTTAAGATGTTAAACTGCTCTCTTGAAGTGCGTAAGGATAATTTAAGGCCGAATAACTTCTTACATTCAGAGAAATCTCTTAAAATGTTGTGAAAGTTTGAAGAGTGTTTTTGAGAGGGACAGAGAACTAATGAAATACCGAAAGATGAGTGTGCACGGCCCCGCATGTTTGTTTACAATATTTATTTTTAAAAATGGTAAGTTTTGATAAGAAAATTTATTTATATTCTACCAATTTCACGTTTTATTACGTTCTCTGATTCTTCTCAGGATATCACTCAAATATTGAATGATCCAGATTTCAATGAAATCGATTGGATAAATTCTATGTTCAAGTATGTTCCTAAAAACGAAAAAGAAGTAAGAATTTTATTTTGTTTGCCACGTAAAATATTATTTATATTGATTATTTTTAATAATTTCTTAGAAAGCTGTTGAAGAATCAGTGTCGAAGCTTCAACTCTACGTTCAAGAAGCAAATACTTCGATTGAATCAACAACACATGGAATCATTTCTACAATGCCGGTGATTGCAAATGACACCAAAAAGTTGATGGAACAAGCGAAACAATTAAAGAAAAAAATGAATTTGTTGGAAAAAGATATTACTAAAAGTGAAACAGCATTTAGTATTGCAAATTTAGAACGCTTAGCTGATCTCAAAACAAAACTGGAAGCTGCAAAGAACTTTCTTGAGCAAAACGATTCATTCTCGAAACTTACACATGAACTCGACGATCTTTTGGAAAATGAGAAGAAAGATATTAGTCTTGCATGTGAGAAGCTTTTTGCCTTACAATATTCTTATCAGGCACAACTTGGATTGGCTGGTCAAGCTGAAAGAGAACTTGTATTGGAAGAGTTTAAGAATCGTCTTGAAGCTTCAATTACAAGCGATGTCGTGAAAGCTCTTGCTGAATATAACGTTGAAGAATCACGAAAATATGTTGACATGTTTGAAAAAATTGATCGTCTTCCTCAAATGAAAAATTATTACGGAACATTACAACGCGAGCAGTATTACGGCGCTAAATGGATTGAAGTCACAGGATCACTTGAAAATTCCGATAATCAAAGATTTCTTGCTGATTTTTATGAATTTATTATTGCAAGTTGGGGAAAGCAATTGAAATGGTATCGAGATGTTTTCAAATCCGACGGTGTTGTAGAAACAATTCAATTAATTACTGAACTGCTTAATTCCTTACATCCAACGAGGGAGAATATTATCAGCGGATATTTAAAAAGAATCAGTGAGAAAATGGATTTTCTGATGGATATTTCAACATCAAATGAAAAGTTTGCGACAGCAATTGTCGAGAAAATTGAAGAAAATGATTGGAAATTGCCATTGGAGAAATTAACTAACTTATCAAATGCAGTTTTCAATTTCTTTAACATTTTTATTGTTCAATATTCGTCGATTGAACAAAGTTTGTTGAATTCCCAACTTGAGGATACGAAAATTCTTCAAACAAATTCAAGCGACACAATTCGAAGTCTTGATAACTCATTGGTGAAAATATTTGAATGGGTGCAACAATCAATTGACAGACAAACAAAAATTACACAAAATTGTGCGATTGTTTCTCTCATTTATATTCTAAACACTTTCTTCAAATCATTTTTGGAGAAAATGAAGAAAGCGCAACTTCAATTAGACGCCAGTAGTCGAAATGATCACCAGGATTGGAATCTTCTTCAAATCTGCATAACATTCCTTCAAATCATTGGAAACTTTAAAATAAAACTCGATGATGTTGAAGAAACAATCAAGAAAATGATGCTTGCTAAATGGAAGGAAATTAAAAGCAAAGAAGAATTTTGTTACAAACTTGTTGGACAACGAGACATCAGCGACTTTGAGAGAATCACAAATCGATTGATTGCAAATGAAACTTCAGTGATTTTCGAGACTTTAACGACTCCAATTGATGGCATTGCGAAAGATTCACATCACATGCTTCTTCGATTAATATTTGCGCCGATTGAAGGTTTCTTTAAAAAGTTAGAGATCAGTGATTCAAACGATGCCGATCTTCCTGATTACAGTTTCTCTCCGTTTGAATACATCACAGAAATTGGACAATTTCTTCTCACACTTCCACAGAATTTGGAACCATTGTTGTTAAATCCAGCGAAACCTTTGAAACTTGCTTTGGAAATGAGCGATGCAAGTTACAAAGAAAACATTCCAAGTGCTGACATTCTTCTATCCTTAGTTGCTGACGAAACTTGCGCACTTTATCAAGAAAAAATTCTTCACGTTCATTCGATTGGCGATGGTGGAGCTAAGCAACTTGCAACTGACATTGAATATCTTGGAAGTGTTCTTGAAGAACTCGGTTTGACTATCTCAAGTCAATTAAAACAAATCGCTCAACTTCTTAAAATCAAAGGTGAACAATATTTAACTTCAAGTTCAGGAATTGATCCGCGATTAGTTGCAGCAATACGTCAAATGCGAAACATCAATATCACTGAATAATTTTTAAATTAATCAACAACAAAAAAATAAAATTTAAATTCTTAAAAAAAAATCTTTTGTTTATTTAATTTGTTTAAAAAAAATATCTTCATGACCAATATTTGCTTGCATTTGAATAAGCTTGATGATGATGGTGGTAATCTAGAGCTGCCGCTGCTGATGTTGTTGAAGGTCCTTGACATAAACTTGTCAGCGGATATTGTTGATTTCCCAATGATGTTTGATAGTTTTGCGTCGGCCAATTTTCATTATCAATTGGCATTGGTTTTAAGAAGCTCTCAGTGGAAACAGAGTGGGATGACGATGGTGGGCTTAATGATGGTTTCATTATCGATTCTGATGAATGTTCGGTCAACATTTTTGATGTGTAATCTGTGGGATGGGGAAACGAATGAAGAATGTAAACAAATCATGATTGAAAAGCTTACCTTGTGTCGTTTGACCGAAGTTGGAGTTGAATGTTTGGCTTTGAGATGGAAATGGTGGATGTTGGAAACCAAGCGACGCTGACGATGAAGAGAAAGTGTTTTGATGATGATGATGATGGTTTGAAGTGCCAATGAAATCATAGCCATTCATTTGATAAGGTGAATCAGAAGTCATTGATGATGAATGATGATGATATTGCGGGGGTGGCATTGATAATGCTCCACCAGAATGTTTCCGAAGTCTGGCACGACGATTACTAAACCAAACTTGAATTCTTGCTTCTGTAAGTCCCGTCGATTGTGCAAGTTCTTCTCTTGTATAAACGTCAGGATATTGTGTTCTAGCAAAAGCTTTCTCAAGAGCTTCCAATTGATCACCGGAGAATGTAGTACGTGATCTTCTCTGCTTGCGTTTTAGTAAAATTCCAGGCTCCGATTCTGTGTCTGATTCAGATGATCCACGACCTTTTTAAAAATAAATTAAATGAACTTGTGATAATATAATCATGTTCCACAACTCAATCAATTTAAAGAAAAATCTTCATATCGTTTATTATCCATCGAGAAGAAACAAAGCAAGAAACAAAAACAGAAGAAATGATCGTAAATGTTTGAAGATGAAAGAACAAACCGAAGATGCACAAATAAGTTATTTGAAAACGCAACGAACGAAACATCAGAAAATGAAAAGAAGATAAAGAAAAGTGAGAAAATAATCATCATAAAGCATCATAATTTATGCTAATAGATTTGGCTTCTTACTCCACCGAAAATATGTGTGCGACTTAATTAGATTTTCACACCTTGATGAAACTCTTTGAAGAGAGATTGTGAGAGAGAATGTGTGTGGTTCTAATATCGGATATTGTGTAATTTTACATCCAGAGACTAAGGATAAAATAAAATGATAGACGTGTCAATAACTTGTTTGATTTAAACTTCTGAGAAGGGCGCTAATGAGAAGGTGCAAAGGCATAAATATTTATTGTCCTAAGTAAACATCAATAAGTTTTGAAAAGAGAGTTTAATATTTCTCACTATCTCGACAAGACAAAACAGCATTCAACAGTAGCTTCTTTTTATATCGCGACTCTCAAGTAGGTAAAAGAATCAAAACGATCAAGGACAACACCGAAAAATCATTCGCTGCTCTTGATATGAACACCTTTATAAAAAGAACTCAAAAATTATATAAAAAGAATAAATCAAATGTCGGATTAGTTCGTTTAATCTTTTCTCTGTCTGATGTTTAGTGTCCAAGTCTCTTAAATTTTTTTTTCTTTAACATCTTTTTTGTTGTAATTCTTGCTTAATTATTTCTCTGTTTTGGTTGGCTGTGATCTTAAAGCTTGTAAATTTTGCATCAGTGATGATTGAGGTGATGTTTCTCTTATGTTCACATAATACATCATTTGATATTAAAAGAATTTTGTTAAATAAATTTCCTTTTAAATTCAAACACGTGTGTTGTGTGTTGAAATTTCCAGGAAGAATTTATAAGATTTGTAACTTCTTTTAAGACCTTACAAGAGCTTAAGAGATATTTTTGTCCACTGTCCATTCATTCTTATCTTTCATATACTCAAAACGAGTGTAAAGCAAAACGCACGTCTCTTAATTGCCCTTTGATGATAGCCGCACACAAATTTTATTAATATCGCCGATGTTGTTGCCATTCAAACTGTCCATTCATAAGCATCGCCGAATATGATTAATATTTGGGTTCTCTCTCACTTTCTTACAGTTTTTATATGCAAATCCCTTTTGTGCAAGAAGAGTCGCTTGATTTTCTTGTGAATAATTTCCAGGGGTTTCGTAGTGATTTTCATATTTATAATCAAAAAGATTTGAATTAAAACTTTCGTTTTAAGTTTCTGAAGAGAATTTCTTACTTTATCGGGCTGTTAGCTAATGAAACAAATTTAATTTCAATGAGATGTCAATAAAAGGTGAGGAAAGATAAGAGAATTAGAATTAAATTTCAATTCATTTCCCTGTATTTGTGCAGATTTTAATTCAAATGAATTTTATGTCTTCCGTAGGTGTATGTTAACACTCTTTGTAGATCACGAATGTGATCGCTTTGCATTAATATTTTAAATGTTTCAGATGATGCCGACGGGATTCCAAGGTGTCGGATTGGGTTGAAGGACGTGTAAGTTGTCAGATTTTATTCATTTCAACTTCATTCTTGTTGATGTCACATCGTCAAACAGACATCAACATGAATGAGTACAAAGAATTATTTTTATTAAGAATACAAAGTTTTCGATAAATAAATTGTTATGAAAGTAATAAAACTTACCACCCAAGATTCCATTTATGCTATAATCTCGTCTATCGTCTTTTCTATCAACGCCACCGCTTCCACCACCACCGCCACGAAGAAGCCTTGAGATCGATGAAACACTTGGTGGATCAACAACGCCCTCCTGTATCAATTAGTTGGATTCAAGATTAATTTCAAACTCATCATTCATGAATGAAATGTTTGTGACAGCCAAAGACGCACAACAAATTGATCGATTGATTTCAATTTCTTCTTTATGTTGAAAAGTTTAATTTAATTGATGTTGTTTCGATACTCAAAACATAAAATCTTTTGACTGACATCTTCAATAAAAGAACTTGTGTGTGTGCTACTCAAACTAGTGACACTTACTTTTATAAGTCTTTCTCTGATCTCCCATGAAAAAATTCCAGGATTCTCTTTCTTCATTTCTTCGATTCGATTCTCAATTTCAGGAGTTGCAACACGTGGTTTACTTCCACCGATCACTCCAGGACGAATACTTCCAGTCTCTTGATAACGATTGAGGATTTTTGAAACGCAACCATGCGATACTCGCAACTGACGTGAAATCACACAAGGACGAACACCGCTGGCAGCTAATTCCACTATTTTCAGTCTTATATGATTTGGAAGTGGTCGACCATTGATAAATACTCCACCAAGCTGTGCGTAAAGAGATTATCGTCAAATGATTTGTTAGGAAGTCGTGCAACAACATTAAGTGATGTTAATTACCTGATTTCGTCTGCATGTTCCTATTTAGTAATTATGGGAGATTGAAAAGATTTGCCATTAAATGTTTTGAAGAAAAATTGCAGATCAGTTGAGGTTTGAAAGTGCAAAGTGAGGAATACTTAAAGCCAAGGAAAGCAATCAATTTTATTTATTCTACTGCTCTTAAAGCTTCACATTTGATACTTTGATATGACTTAAGTTTTTAAGATGTTGAATAAAAGATTTCTTATTCCAAAAATTAAATGAATCAAATTTTGAATAATTTTGACATGTCTTTGAATTCATTGCATGTCTACCTTTCCTTCTTCAAGATTGCTTAAGATTTAAGAATGAAAATATGTCGCATACTGATCATCAACAAATCTTTTTCTTGTGAAAACTTTTAATTAACTGAAAATAGTTTTCATTTTTCAAGCATATTATCACTTTTAAAATAAAGAATCACTTAACAAACTTCTTATTTTCCTTCCCTTCTTTCAATTCTTCTAAAACTAGTTAATCCGAGCATCTGACTTTCAGCTGCATCAAACACAACGCACCACTAAAATCCCAGTGAAGCATTATTTATTAGAAAACTAAAATCCAGCCAATCAAATTGATTCGTTATGGATCTTTTGCCTTTTTACGTTTTCTTCCTTTTATTTCCTTAGAAATAAATGTTTGAAACAAGCAAAAACGTTTGATTCGATTATGCGTCAGGGGTTGATGCTCTTTTCGGAAGCAAACACATTGAAATGGCGTGAAAAATTGTGTTTTATGGGGGAAGGTTTTTAGTTTTCATAGAAATATTTTTCCTTTGAAACTATCGCTATGACTAGGAGTTAATGACATCAAATTTTAAACAGCACATCTGTCCTTACTTTCCAAACAACTTTCAATGGCTTTTGATTTAATTTTTTTTTAAATTAAGTTTTCACTGATTTTATGAAACTTTGATTGAATATTAACACAAGAAGAATTAAGTGCGCTACCTTGAAAAGGATATCCAGCGAAAAGTGGTCTGATATTGCTACCTAATGATCCAGATATATCCATTTATTAAATCACAATAATTTATTCCGTAAGTTTGCTTGCTTGTCTTCCACCAATTTATTTCAATTATCCTAAATGCTTAATGTCGCGTAGCGATCACTGATTACGCGTAGGAACTCATATATGCGAAACCGTATCAAACAAATGTGATCTTCGCCTTCGAAACTAATAATTTTTTTTTCTTTCCCAACAACGCGTGCCGTGCCGATCACATCGAATTGAAAACACCAACTGCCTTTGCACAGATTGGTTCACATCTTCTTGGGTCTCTCGCCAACCGTGTCCAATTGAAATTTTATTCAAGTTTCAAAAAACAAAACTCAAAATGAAACAGAGAAGAACGTGAATGTTGCTTTCTCACTCTGGTAGATGGAAAACTGATCAGAGCATCTCATTGTAGATCGAGACAATGATGAAACTCCGCCTTAGGATATGTCTTTTGTTTTACTAAACAGCATGAAATATATTTTTAACAAAGTTCATTGATAAATTTCACTTCAGTTTAAGTAAGTATGGATCCTCGAATCTTGAAACGTTTTCTCATGTTCATTAATCATCAGCTGATTCATAAAATGGTCATAAATATCAATAATAAGAAAAGAAGAAAGAAAGAGTTTTCCTACGTCATGATTAATTGACGATAATCCAAGGATGAATCAAAATGATGTTTTACAACAAACATTGATCGCCCACTAATTAGCTATACTTTAAATTTATTTACACAAGAGAAAAAAAGGCAATGTGAAGGGAGAATAAATAATTGCTGATCATTTAAATGTTCCCAAGTGAACGAAACATAATCAAAACAGAGGCATAGTTAAGATATATGACGAGGTTATTGAGGCTACATCAATGAGAATCTCACACTGTCGAACATTAAACATTGTTTGGATTCTCCTGAAATTAGTAACTTAACTTGATTATCTGAAGGACATCTGAATTTATGCTTCAGATTTATGTTGCGAATTTTACAAGTTCATTAATGAACATTTAAAATTAATCTCCGAATAAATAATTTCCTGAGAAATTTAATGACTACTCAAAAAATCCGAACACTTCTCTAAGTTTCCTAGAACATTAATAAAAGTAGAAAGAAGGAAAAAGAAAAGACAAAGGAAAAGAAACATAAGTTGAGGATTGAATCAGGTTCTGAAGCTGCTTCGTGATGATTATTTATTAGTGGCAATTAATCGTCGTGTCTGAAAATATTTGAGAAGCAAATTAATTAGTCTGAGCTATATTCGGGTGGAATTTTTATTTGTTTTTATTTATTGGAGGCGCTTTGAATGATGCAATGATATCCACAGTGGGTCCAGAAACTTTTCGCTTTATGATCGATGCCAAGTCATTGATCATCGGCTTTTTAGTTGGTAAATTACGGGAACTATGGGAATTTTAGCTTTTTGTCCAATTGATCAATCGAAAGTATTTAATCTCCATGTGAACCACATTCTTAAAACCGTTCAAGATAATGAGCCGTGTAATTAATTTTCCACCTGAATCATCTCGTGAGATTAAAAGAAGTTTCGATGCTTTTTTTCATGTTGTAGTACTTAGCATGTTTTTTTTGTTTTGTTTATAAAACTGGAAATTAATCATCAGATACAAAGCCGGACGAGGGAAATCGGAATCGTCTTCAATTAGCGATGACCGTGATGAAAATGTCCGATTTGTAAGACTGTGAATAATTTACTAGAGCTTTGGGAAGAGTTTGTAAATGATGAGAATGCTTACTTAAATACTAATCAATGGCTTAAAAGAAAGAAAAAGATTAGTTAGTGACTTTAGCGAATTTTAAGTTGCCGCCGATCAAATCAATTTGTTATTTACTGTTTCATTTATTTTCTATCAAAACACTCGGTAACTTCATTTGATATTCAGATAATCTTACAAGTCATCATCACGGTTTCAAAAATGAATAATTTTTGGAAGAAATCAATGAGTAGTCCACGACATGATCAAACAGCGAAGAAGAATTTAATTTTGCTTCCTTTCGGAGCGATTGATTTAATTCAATTTTCTATTTTATTTAATTCTGTTCTTTTTTTTCGATGATTTGATTAGTTTTGTTTGATTTGAATTAGATTCCGATGGCATGACGAATGTCGCTTACGGGTTTATGTTAATGTTGAGATTTTAAAGAAACCTTTGAACACACCTGAGATCGCGTACAAAGTTTTACAGTTCACGAAATTCTCCCGCCGGCACCGACAAAGCAACACTCAAAAAAGCAGATCAGCGAAAAAATTTTTTCCTTTCATCTCTTCATGACTTTTCATTCTTCACCGATTTTCATTTGCAGACACATTGTCTACCAACATGCATGTTCCATATGGATTCCACAGAATCTTCTCGTTTAGTCGTAAAATTGCATTTTTTTTACCTTTCGCAATTTCGCGCTTCATGCCAAAAGGAGGCAACAACTGTTGAACTTACAGAGAAGGCTTTGGGAGATTTCTTTTAATTTCTTTGTAACATTGTAAATGTTGATGGTCAATTTACATTCAAAATGTTAATTTTAAATGACAACATTTAACTTCTCATTGATTCGAATAACTCACCGAATCAAATCCTTACAACAAATCCAACTCTGTCAATATTTAGTTGCGGTACATTATGAGTTCACTCATTTTATGTTGGGGAGAAGAGAATTCATAAATTAATGATTTTCTTTCTTCTGATGTTTTATTTTAAGTGTTGTAAAGTAAAATGTTTTGCACTTACAGACAGCATGCGGCATGTGGTGGTTGTTGAAATCTGATAAAATCATGATTTGCGACAATCAAAGCAGTTTGTAGATGAAAAGTGCTTTAAGGTCAAAGAACATGATCTAGAAAATTTCCTCATTTCATACTTCAAATAAATTTTTCACGCTACATAACTTTTCTCCTCAAATAACTTTTCATCTTCAATTTTTCGTGGTTCGTTTTCAGTCCGCAGTTAACACAAGCATCCAATAAATTTCGGCTGAAAATTTCTGGGGAAAAAGCTAAGCAATTCAAATGTTTATTGATAATAAGTGACAATGTAAGATGAAGTTGAGAAAAAGGGTGAAAATTGAAGAAGAATATGTCGACAGAGTCGAGCGAGTTAAACGAAACACTCCAAAAGCGATTTCAACTGGCGGTTGCATTCTTTTGATCTTTACGGGATTTTATGATTTTCTGAACACTTTTTTTATCATAAATCTCTTCTTCTCGTTTTCAAGATTTCATCCTCAGCATTCTTCAATGCACACTGTGCACATTGATGTTGAGAGAAGAAATGAGAAGATTTATCATCATTTCGGTGTCGATTGAAAGAATTTTGGTTTGTATTTTATCATCACCAATCGACGGCATAAATAGCACACCAAGCATCGAGGAACATCGTTAAAAACTTCAAAACATCTTAATTTGCCAACTTTATTGTTTATTGCTGCTGATATCTGAAACATTTTCATCGACAATTCTGCGGTTTCAACACCTCGAAAACTAAATTTCTTCATTCATTCTCTCTTCGAAGGATGTGGGTTTGCATTTCATGATGGAACCAATGCGATGATGATTTATGATTATCAATTTGAGTGGAAGCATCTTTCTGACTAAATGTTCAGTAATTAGTTTGATGAACTGAATTTTAACAATGAATATTGAAGGGATAAAACATTAAACATAAAATTCTTTATTTCCATAAATGTAACTAACATTCTACTTCAAACTTGGATCGTTTCATAAAGTTTTCTTTCATGTCAATTATTTGTATGTTGATGAATTTCTTGCAAGATCCACATCATCATCACCATAATCGAAACTTCCAACAGGTGTTGAGTTGAGTGACATGCAAGATTGAAGACGTTCGAGAAGATCAGTAGCAACTTGCGCAAATTGCTCCCACATCGGATCTGGAAGATTTCCTTCAAATATTCTCTCTTCATCTGTAAGATTTCAATCAAATGTTGATTCAAAAATTAAAAACTTTTGAAATTCTTTTAACTTACCTAAATAATCAGCCAAATCACGTGCCAATATGTCAGCTTCTTTGTCACCTAAACTGTCAATGACGTTACTGCTGTCAATCACAAAATTCCAAAAGGCTTGGCAAACAATTCCAGTTAAAAGCCAATTTCCATCTGTTGCTGCCTTTTGAAGAATGTCAATAAGAAGACGAATTCCTTTAAGTTCTTTGAATGGCTGCCGACGTTCCCAATCGCCAAGAAGATTCACAAGAACACCACAAGATGTTTCCACCAACTCCCCATCATCAGATTGAAGACATTTTACAAGAACTTTCAATCCATTAGCAGCACAAAAAGATTGTCTTGCCATTGAGTTTCGTGTGAGATTTCCAAGCACTCTCGCAGCTTCGTTTTTTGCAAGTTGAGGTCCCCAATCGAGAATTTGACAAAGTGTCACGCTGATATCTTTCGTTCTCTCAACAATACTTCCAGGATGATTGATCATCGTTTCATCAGAAGTGTTTTGGTAATATGACAGATTATGAAGTGCTGCAAGTGTGGCTAAAACAAGTTCCATTGCTTCATCACTTTTTATCTCTTTCGCTTCTAGCAAAATATTGAGAAGAACAACTCCTAATGGAGGTCGTAAACCTAAACCATAACCAACTTCTGCATTAACACTCATGTTTGCAATTACACGTATCAGTTTGATAAGCGCATCCATTACCGTATCGCCGTTGTTGTTTTTAATATCGAAACGTTGATTTGAGTAGAATTCAAGCGTGCTAAGCACGTATTCCATTGAAGCGTCATTGTTGAAAAATTCTAATCTCGCGTCATCATATCGAGCGAAAATATTCCCCAAAATGTAACCGAGACGACTTATGACTGCTAATGGCTTTTCTGGCATTCCTGAGCCATAATTAATACCAATCGCACCGAAGAGAATTCCTAATCTTCCAGCATCACTCGACATAAACTCACAACATGATTCAATGTCTGAAAGAATGCTTAAAGTTCGAATTATATTCGTTTGAACTTCAATCTCATCCATGCAAATTTCTGCAGCACGCACCAAATGTTTTCCAGCAATTTCTAAATGTGTGTCTTCTTCATCGATTGATGATGCACGAGAATGTCTCATGTTGATGATTTGTGCAAATATTGGCGAACCACTCAACGTTCTTAAAGCTCCCGAAAGCTGATAAAGTGCATGAAGTGGTTGACCTGAAAGTTTTGCTGTCGATCCAAACTCATTTAAAATTTGGAGATGAACGATCATCAGTTGGATAATTCCATGTTTAACAAGACGATAAGCCAAAGATTTATGTTTGGAAACTTTAATTGTTTTACTTTCTGGATTTTCCGTTTTCTTACTTAAAGTATTTGAATTCGCTGTCGCTAGAAATCTTATTGCACCATATCCATAAATTGCTGCTTCCGGGTCACCATCAGCTGTTGGTGTAACTTTCCCCAATGCTTCAACAAGAAGTTCTGGAACATCCGAATCAATAAAAAGCGAATCGTTGACTTCATTTCTTGCAACTTTAAACACCAATTTACAAGCGCCAGTTAAATTACTTCCAGTGACACCAAGCGCAAGTACAACACGTGCAACTGCCAAAAGAATTTTTGGTGAGTTGCATTCGACAAGACCGTAAAGTGCACCTAAAATTGCACTACGCCAACTTCCTTTTGTTTCCTTCACACGTGAATAAAGCTCCAAAAGAATCTGAGAAAAAGAAATATCAAATTTTATGCTTTCATGTTGTTCTCGTCGATGAACGATTTTCCACTTAATTATTTTTCTAACAAAATATTTTACCATGTAAAGATGTGTTTGTGTCTCTTCTGAACATTCTTTAACCCCAGAATATTCCTTGAGTAAGTCAAGTAAAACTTCGGTCGATGTTTGCGTGAGTAAGTCATTTGATCTAATCAGTCGATTTCTTACAAAATCGTTTGTTGTCTTATCATCATTCTTAACGTCAATAACATCACTGAAAGTTTTATCATCAAAAGACGATGGCTGCTTTCGTTTTAATGTATGTTCATTGATGTCAATTGTACCGTCCGGCAACGAAACTGAACTTCCTTTCTTCAACGGCATTGATTCTCTTACTGCGGAAGGAACGCCACAAAAAGGGAAAACGACAAGAAAATAATCGATTTTCGTTAATGCGCGCCAACTGGGCCAACCGAAATCAACATTCATGTAAATTCAGATAATGAAGGTGAATGATAATATCGCGTGATTGCTAATAAGTTCGTAGAATTTCAAGTGCAATAACTACTTACAATTTTCTAAAGATCCCGCAACTGTCTCTCTTGGTGACTCGACAAGTGCTGGAAGTTTCGTCTTTAAATTTGACTCGTAGATTGTTCCAAGTGAACCTGATCGTTCGATTTTCTTGTGTAACTCTTCGGCCATTTGACTGATGGGTTCAAGACATGGTAAAGCTCTCGTTTCATATTGCAAATACTTTAAATTAAATGCACTTGGTGGACGACCTGCTGGACCGTCTTTTCCATATAATTGTCGTTTGTTAACATTCGGGGTTATTGGTCTTCGTGTTGAAACGAGTCTTACACTTCCACCAGCCATTAAACTATTTCTTGCTTCACTCACAATCTCCGCTGAAGTCTTACGATGTATCAGCTTTGATGCTGCTCCCATTCGGGATTTATCTTGCATTTTTAATTGTTAAATATCTCGAAATTTTAATTAAAACTTTTAGCTGATAACTTTGCTGCTACTCTCATCAATATGTTGTGGTTTATCGTTTGTTTATTAAGTTTAGTTGTCATTAGCAACGTACAATGTAAAACATTTCACTTCATTTCTCTAACCTTTTCATTAAATGAACCGTAAAGGACAAGGAAAAGAAAGAAAAAGTGTGGAAAAGCAAATTTTCAATAAGAAAATCACCACACATTACCATTAACATAGAAAATAAATAAAAAAGTAATTAATTTGTTTCCAAGAGAACAAAATATTTATTCAAAAAAGTTTCCCAATCCTTGGAACAAGAAAACAGAGAAGTTAATTAATCAAAATACAATTTGAATTACTAAATACTTTCTAGCTATGAAGTAAAAATTATTATTTCAATGTCTTCATTTGTTAATTAAATTTCCTTGAAAGCTTTTGGAACAAATTCAGCTTTTTCAGAAAATGTCTTAAAAATAAATGAATTAATAAAATTGCACTCGAAATATCTAAAATTAATTAATTTTAGTTAAAAATTTGTTCTACTAAATCTTAACTAGTTTTCATTTCATTCTCTGTTGACTTCTTATCGATGTCGCAGGTGGTTTTAGTAATTCCCAAGTGTTGCTGAACGTGATTCTAAATTTGATAAGAAAGAGAATTTAATGGAAAGTTGATTCAATTAATATTTGTATAAGAAATTGACCATCCACAATTTTATTTGTCTTCAAACTACAGCAAGTAAATTAAGCTAATAAAATACTTTTTTCTTACCTTCAAATCCGAAGCATTCGAAAAATTCTTCTCACAATGTGCACATTGATGATTCTTCTGATGTCGCTGAATATGAGCATTGAGTTGATAATTTGATGAGAAATTCTTGTCACAGATGTTGCATTTAAATTGTCTTTGATTCGAGAAATGTGTCGCTCGATGTCGATAAAGAATTGACTTTGATTTGAATTCTTTCGAGCAAATACTGCATGTTGGAAGTTTATTTTCTTTTTCATGTGTCTTCATGTGCATTTTAAGCATTCCAGGACCACGAAAACTTTTACCACAAATCGTGCACTGAGGTTGTTTCTTACAGTTGGCTTTAATCCAATTGATATGAATTGATTTCATATGACTATGAAGCCATTTGTGGTGTTTAAATTCCTGATTGCATAGATTGCATTTATGCTTTCCTGGCTCACTGTGTGTTTGTTGTGCAAGAAATTCCGCGAGTAATTGTTTGTCATCAGAATCTGAGTTTTCTGAACTTTCCTCTTGAATTGTTTGCACAATGTAAGTTGTTTGAGTTGTCTCTGGCTCTTGATCATCTTCATTCACAATTTCCTCCATATCATCACATCCAAAATCTTCATATTCTTGAACTTCATGAATTTCTATTTCATCGGGTTCAGATGTACAAGTATTTTGAGATGCGACAGTATTTGTGAGATGCTGATGAAGTTGAAGTTGCTGTTGATGCTGATGATGTTGATTGTTGTTCGCTGATTGAGCGATTTGTTGTTGAAGTGCTTGCACTTGATGATGAGGAAGATTGAGGATTGTTTGTTGGCCATTAGCTGATTGAACAACAACTGGAATTTCTTCAAAATAATGAGGCTCTGACATTTCTGATGGTTGCACAATTAGTTCACATCTATTTTCTGGTTCTTGTCTTAAGTGAAGTAATTGAGGCTGCGGTGCTACATTTGTTGGATTTGTAGTAATCATTTGAATTGTGTTGTTTGGACCCTGAATAAATTGTCCAATTTGAGCTTGAATTATTTGACCATTTGGTGTTTGTATTAATTGTTGTCCACTGTTTAGCATTGTTGAAGGATTATTAAGAACATTGGCTATAATAAGCGGATGAGTTTCTGGTCTTTGGATTTGTATTTCTTGTATTTGTGGTTGTTGCTGTTGTTGGATTGGTTGTTGTTTGACTTCAGGAACTCTCATTTCTTTCATTGTTGGATCTTCAACTACGACTGTAAGTGATTTTATATACTGCTTAAGTTGTTCGTCAGATTTTTCAATTCTCTTCTTAAACGAGTGGCATCTTGAAACTTGATGTACACATTGAAGACAAATTTTCTCTGGCCAACCAGGATTATTCTCAATCTACAAACATACTATTTAAATACTGAAAAGGGAGAATTTTATTATTTTTTTACCTTCAAACTAGTAAATTCTTCTAACATTGAAATTATATTTTCTGTAAAAAGCTTTCTCATGTCTTTCTTTATTGTTAGACATAAACGACAGATCTTGTCAAGCTCCATTTTAGCTATTTTCACTTATTATACAATTGTTTTTATAATGAGGTAATTATTTTTCACAACTTTTTAATGTTAGGAGCTTCAGAAGAAAATTTTGTTTGAGATTTCCATAGATAGCGGGGTTGTGAACTACTATCGATAATCTAAATAAGAAGTTGAACGGCCCTCTCAACACACAATTTCATGAAGTTTCCATTCCCCTTGAAAAAATAAAACCTCGCGTTTCAGAATAAAAACAAATAAAAATAGATTTAGAAATGGCTAAGAAAAAGGAGAAAGCAGTTGAAGTCAAAACAGACAATACAAGAGGCCTACCAAAGTCTGGTAAATTTTGGAAAGGGCCCAAAGAGAAATTTCGTAAAATACAAAACACACTGCCGAAAAAAACAACACAGCAACATCTCAAGTTAAGAGACGATTTAAGAAAAATAAAAGCCTTATCAAAATCAATTAAGGAAGAGAAGAAAAATGTACAATTAAACGGAAACATTTCTGAGTAGACATTAAATGTTTTATTGTAATTACAGGAAAATGAATTGAAGAAGCAAAGACGTGAAGAAAACGCGAAACGACGAGAGGAAAATGAACTGAAAAATCAACAAGTTCAAATAATTACGAATACTTCAAAACTTAAGCGTATAAAAAAGAAACAATTGAGACAAATCCAGAAACGTGATCTTGATAATTTAAAGGCAAAAGTTGTGTGAATTCAGTTTTTATTTTAATAAAGATTCTAAAATTTCAATTGCTTTAAAGTTTATGGGTCCGCAGAAAACTTTACTGATTCAAAGTCTCTTACTTTTGCTGGTTGTATTAATCTCATTGGTGGCAAACGCTTAATTTTCCTTCCATGACGTCCACTTTTCCTTTGCCACCAGCCTAAAAAATAATTAACAAATTAAGAAACAAAAAATTCTAAATAAAATTATTTATTACCTGATCGTGGTCGATAACCAAGTTCACGAAGTCGTTGAGGTGTTCCTAAATGTATCGAGCTATGTTCGACATTTGATAATCTTCCAACAGTTGCCATGCAATTTTGGAGAAAACCGTATTCTTTCTTCGTAGGAAGCTGTATAACAATTCGGTCATCAATCTTCCTTAAAATTGTTCCAAAGGTTCCTGCTGCAGTCACATAATGACGCATTTCACCGGGATGAGCTTGAATGCTATGAACTTTAGTTCCAATAGGAAGAGCACCAAGTGGAAATGCATCGCCTTCGTTAGCTCGAACCGGAATTCTCGGAATAAACTTTGATGTTTTCAGTATGTCACCTGGTTTCATATTTTCTGTTGCCAATATATACTTTAGTTCATCGCCTACACCAACAAGAGCGACATGGGCTGTACGACATCCACATTTAATGATATCTAAAACTTTTTCAAGTTGAACTTCACCTTCTCCTGAAGGTCCATCTCGTTCATATTTTATCCAATGAAATTTATGTTTTACTCCACCACCAAGGCCTTGTACAACTTTCCTGCCGGTAACAGGATCTCTGCCAGCTAAATGTGTATTATCTAATGGTTTCACTGTGTACTTTCCATCTTTTGGATAATGAACTATTCTTCGAAATTGTTTATGGCCCTTTCCAGGTTCCGGTATAACAACAAACTTATGTGAACGTTGAAACTGAGAAATTACTCCAAGAGTTGTTGATGTTTTCATCAGTTGACGTGATATTGAAAGAGCTGCAAATAGTTTGGTTAAAGTTCCCATTGCAATGTTTTTTTTTAAATAAAAAACAACTCGGAGGGGTGATATTATTTTACTGAATATTTAGGGGTACATATCTCATATACTATCAAAGGGGCAAACAACTGTTTATATCCAATTCCGCTTGATAAGAATCGAAATTTTAAATTATTAAAATATCAAATGAAATACCTTCAAGCAGCTTAAAAATATTGACTTTAAATTCATTTAAGCTTTCATCAATTAATAGTGTATTGTAAAATTTACCAATAATATTACGTATCGCTATAAACAGTGACTTGCGGATTATACGAATTTTGAGTTTCGAGCAATTATGAGCGAACAAATAAAAATTGAAGATTTTAAGCTTTCAACTGAACTTATTGGACATTCATTAGATGTTCGTTCAGTAGCAACATCAAATGGTTGCATTATATCAGGATCTCGTGATAAAACTGCCAAGATATGGGATAGAAATGAAGACGGGTAAGAAAAGTAAAAATTTCTCATAAATATTCTTAAGCTAAATTTTTGTCCATTAGAAAAACTTACAAAGAAGCAGAAGTTCTCCGGAATCACAGTAACTTCGTGTCAGCAGTTTTTGTTTTTAATAATGGCAAATGGATTGCAACAGCATCGAATGATAAAACTATTTGTTTATACAATTTTGGATTAGCTCAACCTTTCGCAACTTTAACAGATCACACAGAAACTGTTTGTGCACTTGCACAAGGTTTATCACCTGCGATACTCGTCAGTGGAAGCTGGGACAAGACTGCTCGTATATGGACGAAACTCGATGTTGATGCATCGTCAATTGAACTGAAAGGACATGACGCTGCTGTATGGGCTGTGATTGCATTAAAGAATGGCAAATACGCCACTGGATCAGCAGACAAGAATATTTACGTGTGGAATGAAAAAGGAGAGAGACTCGTTGTATTGAAAGGTCATACTGATTGCATTCGAGGATTGGCGAGTTTCCCAAATGGATCACTTTTAAGTGCCTCAAATGACGCAACCATTCGATTATGGAACGACACTTATGACTGTGTGAAGGAATTTCATGGACACTCCAATTACATTTACGCAATCGCATTAAATCCTATTTTAGGCGATGACGTGTTTGTGACTGGAAGTGAAGACAACACAATTCGATTATGGTCTGCTTCTAAAGGTGCTCTTGGAGATGCTTTAACGCTTCCGGTTCAATCGATTTGGAGTGTCGCTTGTACTGAAAATGGCGACATTGTTAGTGGTGCAAGTGACGGTGTTGTTCGTGTCTTTTCAAAAGACAAAAATCGCATAGCAAATGAAGAAGTTTTGTCTGCTTTCACTTTAGCTGTTGAAACAAGAAAAGCTGAACAATCAGCAGAACTTGGTGGTGTTAAAGTTAATGATTTACCTGGTCCCGAATCGTTATTACAAGAAGGCACTGAAGGTCAAACACGCTTAGTTCGCCAACCCAATGGTAAAATTCTTTGCTATCAATGGACGAAAGGAAATTGGGAATGCGTTGGTGATGTGATGGGAGCAACTGGTGGAACAAAAGAAACATCTGGAAAGTCTTTGCATGAAGGAAAAGAATATGATTTTGTGTTTAATGTTGATATCGAAGATGGTGTGCCACCTTTGAAACTTCCTTTTAATCGCACAGAAGATCCTTGGTTTGCTGCTCAAAAGTTCATTCATGCAAACGATTTACCGCAAGCTTATCTCGAACAAGTTGCAAACTTCATAATAAAAAATGCGAATTTAGAGTCATTGCCACCAGTTGGAGCTGACGATGATTTCTTCGATCCTTTCACAGGTGAAGGTCGTTATGTACCTTCAAGCAATGGTAATGAAGTTCCTGCTTCGTCTTCAGTCGGAGTTAATTTTCGTGAACGATCAAATAATGCAGGAATTATAAATGTTGATCCATTCACTGGTGGTGATAGCTACTCATCAGGTAAAAAGGAATTTATTATTAAAAAGCACATCCCGAGTACAACTTTGGTGACTTTCGATGCTTATGATGCGACGAAGATTTTAGCAAAGTTGAAAGAGTTCAATAATCAAGTGAATGATGATTTGAAGCAGTCTGAAGATGCTTTGGCGTCAGTGACAGCTTTAATTGATTCGAAAAACGTGAACAAATCAGCAATTGATCATCTTGAACAAATGTTGTGCTGGCCATCAGAGAAACTCTTTCCTGTTCTCGATGTTGTTCGATTAATTGTTCGAAATCAACAAATTTGCTCGTCACTGTCATTGAAATTTATTGAATCAATCATGAAAAATCTTACAACGACACCACCGAATCAATTGATGTCGATTCGTGCTTTATGTAACATCATCGTTCACGATTGGGGACGGGGGATTGTTGAAGGTAACGTAATTCAAATTACTGATCAAATTTTGAAAATGACACAAGGAAATGGAAATCTGCAAATCGCTATTGGAACGTTTTTCCTGAATCAATCGATTCTTCAAAAGGATTCGCCATCTGATGAAATAACCACAACACTTTCCATTGGCATTGTGAAGTTCCTGGAATGGGCAAGTGATCCTGAAGCGACATTCAGAGTTTATCAAGCTTTAGGCAACTTAATAACTTTCAACTCATCATCTGTCCTCTCAATTATCAAATCAGTTGATCGATTTAAATCTGATGTTGAAAGAAATCTTCAAGCACAACTCTCAAAACTTGCTGAAATTTCCTTGGAGTTGACTGAAAAATTAATGTAATTAACAAGCTTTTTGAGTGGGATTTTTTAATCTAAATTTTAAATGTTGGAAATGATCGCCAACATCCTAAACAAAAAAATAAAAATTAAAAATTTTTCAATCTAAATTTTGTTTTCTTTTTATTTTCTATTTCAATCTCACACTTGAATCATCATAATTTTCAATTAAAATTTGCACAATGACTACATTAATGATAAAGAAGATGACACTTGCCAACCAGATGAAGTCGAAACTGTTAATTCCTTTGAATTCTAAGAAAAATGCTGCAAGTAACCACAATCCTTGACCGATGAACCATAACGATGGCATAGCAATGACTTGTCGTAATGTCAAGTTTCTGAAGTTGTTAACTGTCAATGGTAAGAGTGACAGAAACCAAACAAAATATTGCGACGTGATGACAGTATTGTAAGTCACCATGATGAATGAGATTAAAAGTAAAGCAAATTGAATTGTTTGTCGCGTTCGACAGAAGTGAAAACTGATCAGAATGATGAGAACTAATTGAGGCATGATTGTGAGAAGTTTTTCTATGATATTGACGCGTAATGAAGCTGAATTCAAGTATTGCAAATAGAAGTAAAGAGAGAAGTTGTGTCTTGTATCTTTTCTGACGAAATGGTAGATTATTGACTCGTAGAGAAACTCGTAATTGTAGAGAAGATAAAAAACGCCGGTTGTGAAGATCAACATCTTTAAGACACTTACAATGAGAAGAACTTGCTTTCGATTTGGCTGTAGAAAGCATTTGAAAAGTGACGAAATTCCGTCGATGTTGTTCTTGATGTCCGACAAATACATGTAATAAGCAAGACTGAAGAAGATTGGATACAATCGAAAGTGAATTGCCAGACCATGAAGAATTCCACACATTATCACATTCTTTTCGTTTCTTTTCTCATTGCCGGCATTTTCTTGCACTTTCAGCAGATAATAAATCGACAAAAGAACAAGTGCACAAGTAATTGCATCGCCATTTCCTCTCGTTGCTATGACCATCGTCAATGGATTGTACAACCAAACATAAGCAGCAAAATTTCCCATTCTCTCAAATTTCATTCGATCTGATGTTGAGAACCATTTAGTTGCTGTTTCCTTCTTCGACACAAATGATAAGCGAGCTTTAATTTTACTTGCTCCATTACCGTTTGACGATGAAAACTTTTTCTCCATTTTTGCTTTGATATCGTCGTTTGATTGTGCACTGACAAGCAGATGATATTCATCAACGATAATTAATTTAATTATAACAGCTATGACTAGATCAAAAGCAGCAAAAAGAATCTTTCCGAAGCAGCGATGAAGGTAAATATTAGGTAAGAGAAAAATTGCTAAAAGTGGTGTGTAACGATAAGTGTGCCTGTTAAAAGGCGATCTTCCATTGTAAATGTGACGAGCTCCATCAGTTACAACGCGATAATCAATATCTGTATATGGAACTTCTGATATTTGATCTTGAACTTCACCATAAGCTATCAGCAACAACCGAATTACGATGCTGTATAGCAAATGTTTCTTTAAACTCGACATTGTGCAATTTTGTAATTTTCTATTTTTTTATCAGGAAAAAAAGTTTATGACGATTTTCTTCTGTTATGTTTAGTATAAAAATCACTAAAAATTCTCTATTCACAAACGTGTTTTCATTGCTTTTGCCTGCTCAATGAGACACTTTTTAAACTCTTGAAACTCTTTATCGCACGAATGCTTTTTAATGTCTAAGTCACGAGTTACGCACTGCGAATATTTCGCGGCGCTTATCGAACACTTTGCTATCAATATTGGATATTTGCTGAGACGATCTTTTGCTTTACGAACTGACTCCATTCCGTTATTTATCTTGCACCTGGATGACTTGGTCTTGGGACTTTTGAATCGTCAGCAATGAATGCGTCGTACAGCGGTTTTGAGAAAAACACAAGTAAAGCAAGTGACGTTGATGTAATGATGAAACGTCGGGGATTTGTTTGAACCCACGATCTTTTTGGAAGTTGAAAGCTTGGTTTTTGATTTTTGTAGTCAATTTTCATAATTACTTTGAATTTTCACTTGTTTTCTTTTCTTTGATGGTTATTTCATACGATTTATTAATATCTATTCCGTCACAGCAAAGACTTGATGATTTCCACTTAATGCAACATTGGCGCATAGCCTCAAGAACCTCGTAACACTTCTCTTCTTTATACTGGTTATCTTCAAAAGCCGATCAGAGATTAAAAGAAATTGAAAAGAAAAAATTAAGGCGTGTGTGATGCAACCAATAATAAAAGTTCTAAGCAATTTACCTTTCAAACAAGTTTGTATTCTGCAAGCACTGACCTTACAAGGATCATAAACTTTCTTCGGCATCCACTTCACTTGACAGATTTTTGATTTGTTCTGTAGTTGCTTTACTAATTATGATACTTATGAAGAAACTTTTTCTTATAAAAAAAATTTGGAATCAAGTTGAAAAATATTACAAAATTGATAGAATTATTTTATAAATGTAAGAAAATGAATAAATGTCTGATCAGAATGGAATTAATGATCTGTTATTGTAAATATAAGATAACTTTTTCATTGTTCATGATCGAGTTAAACATGTTTTGGAAAAAAATTAAAGACAGTCGGATATTATGTATCATCGTGGTGTCGTCATGGATTTATAAAGTTGTACAAAAGTTTTCCTACCCCTGATGAACGATAAAATTTGCGGGAAAACATTCATCGAAAGTCTTAAGATTAAAATTTTAAAGAAATCAAATGTAAGCATGGATAAAAGGTCGTTTTCAGTTCTAGTGAGTCCAAATAAGTCTTCGTTATTAGACCATAATAGTAAAAAGTTTAAAGTGACAATTTCGCCAAAGAAAATTACCCAAAATGTTGACGAGAAAAATGGAAATAAATTAAATTTATCGCATGATATAAATAGTGAATTAGATGGCTTATGCTTCGATGATGATGACTTTGATGAATATTTTAAGAATGAGGTAAGCTTAGCTTATCAAGACTTAATATTAAGATATTTCAATTTTGTTTCATTAGATTGTGTCACACGAAAACAAATTAAATCTTTCAAACTTTTCACGATGTGTCGTTTATAATTTGGAAGAAGCTGCTCAGAAATTCGAGAAAACTCTTCATCTTCGTGAAAAATCAACACAAGAAACAGCTTTATGTTGCCTGATAGGAACGTGGTTTGACACATCTGTTCAAATAGGCGACGTCGTATCAGTTTGCGGTGTTTGGAATGAAGATCGAAAAATGTTTATCGTCTCATCGGAATCAGGATTCATCATCGTTCTTCCTGACACACTTGTATCGGGAACAACAGTCGTTGGATCTTTATTTTGCGCACGCAAATCAGCACTTGCTGAACGATTTCGTCCCGTAATATTAGGCGATGCAACAGCGGTAAGAATTTTAATCTCGGAACATGAAAAATCAATTAAAATAATAATTTATAGATGAATGTTGGATCAATGGTACACGAAATAATTCAGACGGTGTTAAGAAAGAATTTGACAACACTTAAAGAGATTAGAAAGACTGTTGATGATTATTTGAAGGAACGAGACATCATTCAATTGCTTTATTCTTCCAAAATGACGATGAATGGCATTTATCGTGAACTTGAACCTTTCATCACAAGAATTCACGAGTTTATGCGACAACACATCGTTTGTGATATGGAGAGTGAAGTAAATGTTAAAAATCAGAATCAAAAACCGTTCACAGATCGAATCAGTGAAATTCAAGACATTGAAGAAAATGTTTGGTGTCCAAGATTGGGATTGAAAGGGAAAATCGACGTGACAGTCAGAGTTAATCCACGAAATAAATTCTTCAATGATTTTCAGAAGTTAATGCCACTTGAGATTAAAACAGGAAAAGCTTCATTTTCAATGGAACACAAAGGTCAATTAATTATTTATCAAATGATGTTACAAGATTTGGGAAGTCAAATTGATTCCGGACTTTTGCTTTACATCAGAGATGGAATCATGACAGAGATTGGAGCTACACATTCTGAGAAGCGTGGATTAATTCAAATGAGAAATCGTTTAGCTCATTATCTCAGCGTTGATTTAGTAACACGAGAGAAGGTAGTAAATCTTCCCGAACCCATCAGTCATCACTCAGCTTGCGCTCGTTGTGATTACAACACAATTTGTTGCACATTATTGAAAAAACAAACAAACTTGAATGTGACTGCAAGTAATCCATTGTCAACATTGAAGACAAAGCTTACAAGCCACTTGACCGATGACCACGTCGATTACTTTCTTCATTGGTGTCACTTGATCACTTTGGAACACAATGAAGCTCATAAATCTATAAAACTTCGACATATTTGGACGAAAACTCCTGAGACAAGAGCAGCAAAAGGTTCAGCATTGATCAATCTCAAGATCACTGATCTCGTTCAACCACATGAAAACGATTTCATTCATCATTTCCGTTCTTCAGATGCGAATTTTGAATTTACGACGTCAAACTTTGAAGTTGGTGAATATTTGATTGTCAGCACAAATAAACGAGCATGCATTGCTGCTGGTCGTGTCTTAAAAGTTGAAACTTCAGTCATATCACTAACATTGCCACGTGACTTGTCACTTCAATATAATAAAAATCTTTTCCACATTGATCGCTACGAATCTCAATCGCAATCAGTTTTCAACTTCTCAAATGTCGGCGTGTTGCTTGAAGATGACAAAGAAACAAATGTTAATCGATTGAGGAAGATAATCATTGATAAACAACCGGCAAGTTATACAAATAATCTTCCAAAGATTGTCATGCAGAAAGGCGAGAAGATTTTACTTCAATTGAATTCAGTTCAGAGAAAAGCGGTTTTGAAAGCATTGACATGTGAGAATTACATGTTAATTAAAGGATTGCCAGGAACTGGAAAGACTCAAACACTTGTCGCGTTAATTCAATTGTTGATGATCTTAAAGAAGTCAGTTTTGATCACAAGTCACACAAATTCAGCTGTTGACAACATTCTTCTTCGTTTAATGGATCGTGGAATTAAATTCATGCGATTAGGATCGGCTTCGAGGATTCATCCATTGCTTCGTGATTTCAAAGAGTCAACAATTGTTGCTGAATGTAAAAATGTCGAAGAATTAGAGAAAGTTTACAATGAACAACAAATTGTTGCTGTGACTTGTCTCGGCTCATCTCACGCTTTATTAAGTCAAAGAAAGTTTGATTATTGCTTAGTCGATGAAGCAACTCAGATATTTCAACCAACTGTGATTCGACCATTGATATCAGCTGAGAAATTCATTTTAGTTGGGGATCCCATGCAGTTATCGCCACTCGTGAGAAGTTCCGAAGCCCGTTCACTTGGTGCACATGAAAGTTTATTTGAACGTTTAGATTCATCTGAGTCAACAATGATTCTTGGATTGCAATATCGAATGAATCGAATCATCACAAAGTTAGCAAATAATCTTACTTATAATGAACAATTGAAATGTGGGACTGAAGTTGTGGAGAAAGCAACGATGAATGTTCCAAAGTCTCAAATGTTGCAACAAAGGCTTGTGAACGAGAAATGGCTGGCAAAAGCTCTCTCACTCCACATTGATCAATCTTGTTCAGTTATCAATACTGGCGATGTTCACCAAATTGCTAAAGATTTTGCTGAAGAAGTTAATGTTGAGATTAAAAATGAATTTGCTGATAAATCGAAAATTTATGTGAATTATTGTGAAGTTGCTATTGTCTTGCATATTGTTCAGTTGCTGATTGATTGTGGAGTTAGTGGAAAAGCCATTGGCGTTATTGCACCATATCGAAGTCAAGTTGAAGCTTTGAAAAAGATTTTTGTTCATCATTCGACAGTTGAAGTTAACACAGTCGATCAATATCAAGGACGAGATAAGAAAATCGTCATTTATTCATGTACACAGTCAAAGATGTCATCAGAGACTTCAAACTCTTCTGATGTTGAGATTCTCGATGATCGTCGACGTTTGACTGTCGCAATAACAAGAGCTAAACACAAACTCATCATGATTGGTGACTTGAATTGCTTAAACAATTACGCTCCGTTCCGCGATCTCTTCAAGCACATTAATCAATTAAATCAATTTAAAGTTGAAGACGGCAAGTTCGACTTCTCCTGGAATAAACTTTTTAAAAATCTCAAAACAAAATTGTAAAATTTCTTTCTTTAAATTTTTATTTTACATGAATATCAATAAAATTTTAAAATATTTGTAGACTTTATAAAAAATATTTTTCTTAGAGACAATTGACAAGATTAAAATTTAAACTAAACTACAAGTCTAAAAGTTTCATGCAAGATTACATTGAAAATTTTATGAAATATTCATAAAAGAAATTTTCCACGTCTTAAAACTTTCATTGTGAAAAAGAAAATATGTACGAAAAAATTCCTGACAGTCACAAAAAGATGGAAGTTCATCGAATACTTTTTTTCTAATAAAACGCAACAATAAAATTTAAAATTAAAAGCTTTGAGCTATCGTAATTTACTTAAACGTAAATCGATGTAAATGCGAACATTTAATGACTTTTATAATCAAATTATGTCCATAAAGTCATCCCAACAATTCCTTCTCTGGATAAGTTTGGCGGAGTTAAAATTTCTTCACATAAAAAGTTCAAAGGAAGATCAACAAGAAATCCTTTTACACTTTTAAGTTTCGCTTCAGCTTTCTCCGGATCACTTTTACAGAGAGCAGTTTCATCGCTGTATCGTTTCAAAGTGAGGAAGTTACGAACTTTGTCACAAGGAATACATTTAAACACTGCATCGAATATTTCCGTGTTAAGTTTCGATGTTTTCAACCAAACATCTTTGTAGAAGGAATCAATGATGGGATCAGAAACATCAACATCATCATCGTTTGATGATAAAAGTCCGAGATGTTCTTTGAACAAATACTTTCGTAATTGACCAGCGTAAATTCCACAAGGAAATGAATCTCCGTTCATCTTTCCATCCTCGAAAGCTTCATCAGTGATGATCACAGCAACTTCCGAATCTCTCTTACCTAACAGTGATCGATCATTAATGTTTGCTGATCCAATTATGACAGTTTTATCATCAACAATCATAAGTTTTGAATGAACGTAAATCAATTCACTTATCGGAGTTTCATCAAACGTCGAATGATTTCTTAAACTATGAAATGAAATGTAATCTGATGGATGTTTCATGCCAGCTCTGATAAGCCTTCGAATGATTGAATTTTCAGCACTAGAAATTGATATTTGAAGAATTATTGGAAATAATTTAACGAACTTTACTTACCGACAAATTGAACTGTAATTCCAATGTGTGATTAATCTGAGAGAATTTCCAGTCGAACCAGCGACATCGCCTTCAAATCCAGGTAACAACGGAAGAACAATTATTACTCGAAATACTTTTTTCTCTCTGAAACGATTGAACAAATCAAGGTTGATGTGAATTAGAATTAAATTGTCAAACTCACTTGTAAGCTCTTAAAATTCTCTTAAACAAACTCTCAGCAATTTGATTTTTAACGATCGTATCAGGAAATCCCAAACTTATGAAAAATTGATTTTCAATGTAAATGTAATGTTGGGCTTTTGTGATTGTCTCAACATAAGCTTCATGAATGCTTTGCTCATAATAATCATTTTCTATAAATCCCGTGCTCCAATTAGCTGCCGATCTTAATACTTGACACGTCACACGTTCAAGATGAACTTTCGATTTCGACCAGAAGTTTTGATCGATTCGAATGTCGTTGTAGGTTTTTGGCATCAAATAAGGATAACTGACATTGTCTCGTGCCTTTTCTAACTTGCAAGCATTCCAACGTTCAATGAAATGTCTCGCAACGTCTCGACTGGCTTGTCCAACAACCACAGCATGAATATCATGCCAAGGCATTCTCGGTGTTTTTGTTCGATCGATGAGATCAGCAAAAGGTTGATTAAGATCTGTGAAGTCTTTCAGGATGAAATTTGTGTAATCTTTTCCAATCCAAAGCTTTGCTTGTCCATCAAGTTCCATGTCATGTGTTGGAATTTCAACTTGAAGGTTTGTGTTGATCTTCATGACTACAGGTGGTTGCTGTTCAACCGGGACATTCTCATTCTCCTTGTTTTCATCAACATGCGACGATAATCTGTGCATCAAACCTTTTCCAGTACTTTTCACATTTTCCTTAATCTTTTCTGTTAATCCTTTTCGCTTCATTTCCGGCGTGTCTTGCTTCATATGTTCATCAATTTGTTCATTTTCTGGCTTCTCTTTAATTATTGTTAATTGATGTTCTCTTGTTATGGATACTGTTTGAATTTCTTGTGTTGATGTTGATGATGCGGTTGCTTCGAGAATCTCTTTCGATTGAAAAATTAGAGAGCGAATTGGATTGTCAACGATTGGGGACGATTTAACGCTTGGACTTCGATTTGACTTGATGCTTATTGAGCCCAAGTCTGTGAGTCGATGATGATGATCGTCCCAACGTCCATAACAAAGATCAATTCCACCAACGAAGGCGTACGTTTGATCGACAATCACAAGCTTTCTGAAAGATGTTAAAATAAAATTCCAATTAACTTCATCAATTTAAATTAAGTTAATTAAAATCAATTTAAACTTTTCGCATAAGAAACTTACTCATGATGTGCCCAAAAGAAAACATTCATACGAACATGATCAGGATGACGTAAAAGTTTAATGTTTTCATGAAGTTGCACAAGCCTCTGTTTGCTGTAATAACTGTTGATGCCGAGTGCCATTTCCACTTCTTTATATAACAAAATGAATATTTTGATGCCTTGGCGCTTGAAAAGAATTACAAAAATTAATTTTCTCTTTTTCTTGAAAAGTACCGTGAAATATGGAAAATAATTTGTTTATATAATTAACACGAAGATAATAATGAAAAATTATCATTTAATTAAAAATTTATTGCCTGCTAATAAGACAAAACTTATCCCATATTCCATCAACTTACAGCTTTTCTTTCTAAAATTTTATCCAATCTCCAATAATCTCCATCCAATGTCGGTCTTTTCATATAAATTTCCGGACTAAGCCACCAATCAGCAATGAAAATCTCTTCCAAAGCACCTTCAAGTGCATCGGCAACTGCACTCATGTAGCTTGAGCCATCAACAAACCATCCAGACAATGTGCTTGGTCTTGTTGGTGCAAAGGAATTGAAAGGATTTGGTGAAGTGAAATCTCGTGCTGAGGTGTTTGCAATCATTTTCAGATAAGAAGCCCATTCTTTGGCTTGCTTCTTTGATGAAAATTTCAGTACAATGTACTTGGAATTGGTGACGATTTGCAACCCAGAAGCAAGACCAGTTGAATAAAGTCCAAGTGAAATGTCAAAGCCATTGTCAAACAAAATAACACCACGAACCATTCCAGTTTTAGGATTTTGAAGTGCTAGAAATGTTTCCTTCACAATCAACCAACGTTGCTGCCATTGACCACAAATCAAATCCGAACATAAGTAATTACAACGAATACAACATCCAAGTGCAAAACAATTTAAGAAATTGCATTTCTTTTGACCGGGATTTGTGCTGCCTGTTCGCTTCTTAATCATCGTTTCTCTTCCTTTCTCACCAAGTGCATTTATGAAGGAAAAGTTCGACACTTCCAGAAAGTTTATCGTGTCGTGATGATTTCGATACAAAGCAATGTTCAGAAGATTGTAAAGATAACTCTCAAGTTGTGTAATTCTATTAGGAATTTGATCGGATGAAATCAAAGTGTCAGGTCGTTTAGGGAATCTCGGCAACGATCCTTTCTTCTTTTTCGTTTTCTTCTTTTTCCGTCCCACTCCATCATCATTAGGCAACACACTTGAATTGCTAATTGTTGATACGCTGATTTTGTTGTTGTTCCTAAAACTGCTTCGAATCTCACGATGTGTTCGAGATGGAAGTGGAAAATTTAAACTTGCACGAAACATTCGCAATTGATTGTGTAAGTTTGCAAAATCTTTGTATCGTTTTTTGATGGTCCAAACAAATGTTCCATGTTCCAGTTGAATTGTGTATAGAATCGGGTTGAATAGGTGCGCCGTCATTGACCTTAAAAACAATGAACATTGTAGAAAACACAGCATGAGCACGATTAGCAACAAACATTAACACTGACCTCTCATAATTTGTGATCGTAACATGAATTTGCGTTCCCGGAATGAAGATGTTGCGATCGTATGAGTGAAACTTTATCGGAGAACTGTAGATAGTTGCGTAAGGCACTTCATTATACGTTCTAATTTCCGATTTGTTGTCTTCTGAGTCACTTGAGCTGCTGCTTCTGTTGTTTGCGTCATCATTTGCTCCTTCCTGCCTCTCTGATGTCTTAACTAATACTGGATTTGGATTCCCTAGTGAAACAAGTGTGAGACTGTCATCTGGAAATGCCAAGGTCTCATCATATTCTGAGTCAGGCGACAACGCATCGTCAGTGATGTCTAAGCAATCCGAAAACATTCCGTGATTTACAATTCCACCATCTAAAGATCCATTTGATGCCTGAATACGATCTATAAATTAATTCAATTCACTTAAAACACTCTCAAATATAACTTTTTCAATGAAAAGTGATGTCATGTGAATGATATTTTAATAAGCGAGAAATAGAAAGTAAAGAAACTTATTCAACTGAGATATTCATTGAAACTGAACAAACACAAAAAAAATATAAAAACTACAAAATGTTTGGAATGTTTTAAGAGATTACAAAGCATTAAACTATAATTGGCAAACATTAGAATACGTGATAAAACATTGTCGTAAAACAATAACAGCAACAATGTGAAACATTGAGTTACAATGTTGCAAGTGAAGGTTTCCAAGAAATCTTAATTATCTTATTTTCCAATTGCACGTGTGATTTTCAAGATAAATATACAGATTTTAGTAGTTCAGGAAATATTTAGTTGAGCGAGGTCAATTTTAACACAAACATACAAGAATGTAAATGTTTCAAATCAAGTTGAGAATTTTAACACCTCAAACTTAAGTAACTAACTTCTTTGTAAACATAATTAGTATCGTTAACGTGAGCAACACATTTTTACAATATTTTCAAAGCAAAAAAAGTTTATTTTAGACTGAGTTGAAAACTATTTCGTCATCCCCTGGTAACACTGTACAGAACATCAAAGAGAACTTTCCCAATGAAAAAAGTGGGACAAGTTCTTAAAAGTTTATTAAACAAAATGAAACAAAATGCATTTTTTACTGTCGGTGATATTTCGTACAATGACTTTTTCTGTGATAAATTAAATTACAAATTTCGAAAAACTTTACCTTCATTTTCATTTTTTTTAACTTAATTAAAAACTTTAGTGTGGAATGATAAGCAAAGCGCTTTTATTTCCATTCCCTTAATGATTCACTCATTTACATATTACATGGGTATACGTACAGTTTGTTAATTGTTAAGATCTTCAATTAATTTCAAATTTCTCTTGAGCGTCTTTGTTTTAAAATAAATGACGATAAGACGGACAAGTAAATTCATCAAGCTGTTCAAGCACGTTTCTCTAATCCTTACTACGCTTGCATGCTCTTTTGTTTACTTTGTATTTTATACACAAAGCGAATATCAACACTAAGATATGAAAAAGTAACGTCATTGACAATAAACTGCTGATAAAATATTTCACGTCACATGAAAATGAAATTATTCGTCATAATGCGCTAAAGATTACCCATTTCTTCCATTAGCTCGGAAACAGATCGTCTGTGATATCGCAATTCATTCTTTAACTTTCTTTTAGATTTGTTCATGTTTAAAGAGTGAAATTAATTAAAACTTAATATAATTAATTCGCGATATTTTACACCTGCAGCCGATTCAAGCACAACGATGTTTCAAGTGATACTAAAAAGAAGTACGAATAGGAAGAGAAGACTTCTTATCAGCTGGGAACCACTACTAATGTAGTGTTTGCAATCAAAAATAATTGGTGTGCGTTAAAATAATTTTACTTCTTGCGAAAATTAGATCAAAATCACGAGGAAAAGCGCTTCTAGACATTTATGATTGTCATTCACGTAATTATCATTATTTTGGGGAATGTTTACACAAGATTCAATTAATTGACAAGCGCTACTTTTAGTGAGAAGCCTTTTCCGGGTATTTTTTCATTTCATTCGATAAACATGAGAATGGACAAAATGCTGATGATTAAGTTTCGAAAAGTTTATTTTCAATTTTAAGAAACACAGTCAAAGCTTTTGATAACGAACGATAATTAACTCTCATTGCAATTGATTATATTATTGCTGACAAGATAAGCAATGGATTTTGGAAGGTTGTATGAAAGATTACTCATATAATGTTTAACTTTTGATTTATACTTGACACTTTTCATTACCAAAAATGTATTACACGTGCTGTCGAGACATTGAAAGATTATTCAAGATTAAGTGTGCTCAAAATTCTTAGATCTTCATTGAAACAAACTTTGGGGATAATTTATTCAAAAGATTGAATGTTCTCTCTTTGAACAAGAAGACCAATTGATAATTAACACCAAAGATAAACTTTTACATCTTCTGAAAACTGTAGTCAATATTTGTTTTGGAATTAGGTATTTCCACTTTTCACAATCAAATGATTCCACCTAACGGATTAAAATTAAGACTATAAATTATCCTTCATTTCCCAACCAGGAGAAGTTATCGCTCTTGCATTAAAATGCAATAAACAACAAACTTTTCCACAGTCTTGGAAAAGCGAAGCTTTATTTAACAAAGTTTTATACTTCAAAAGAAAAAAATAAGTTTACATAACAATGTTGGAAAAGATTTAATTTCCCTTGGTTAATTAAACAACAGATTGAAGTATAGATTGAACAAGGTTTTTAAAACACTTTCTTTCATCTTTAAAGATTTCAAGCGTTAAAAAAGCAAGAAAAATGTTTATGTTCCTGAATGGAAAAATGATGAAAATGAATAACGACTCAAAATAAAAAAAAGGAAGCATTAAAAAGCTTTGATTGTTACACTCATCTTAGGAAAATTAAAAGGAATTCCTTTACACGACAGGTAGAAATTAAATCTAAAGAATTTGTAACTTTTGATGTTCTTTTGAGTGTCTTGCTCTCTTTAATCTCATGATAACAACTTTTCATTGTGTGCTTTTTTTTTACTAAGCTTAATGGATTTTCGTTTAATGCTTGGTGTAAATGATAGCAAAAAGGAAGTACAAAGAGCCAAAGGAAGGTAAACACGCGATGATGATGATTTGTACAAAAATAATATGATGAAGTAATAAAGCAAGGAGATAAAATGATTGCAATCTGCATAGCTGAATTATTTTGTCAAATTTTCATTAAAATGTTCTAAATAAATTGTCTACTTGTTTCCAAACTTTTCATTACAAAAATACTAATAAGCTCACTTTATTTAAACTTACATTTAAATCATGTTTTCATATTTTCCTACATCATTAGTCTGAAACTTTCACTGTTGAATTTATTTCTACGACATGATGTTTATTCAAGAGGACTTATTTCATTTGCACATTCTTTGTATCAAAATCATTTACAGAATGCAGAAACTTTGTTGGAAATTGAAAACAGTGAAATTTATATTCTGAAAATTCCCATCTGAAGGGAAACTTGGTAAGCTTTAAGGTGCACCTTTAGACTAATTGAAAATTCTCCGGGAAATTTATGTGAATGCCTTTGCTTGTGATATTTTTTTCCAAAAAAGGTAGAAGAGAAAATTCGAACTAGATTTAGGAATGCATTCGAATGGTACAAAATATTGCAAAGGTATGTGCCAGTAATTTTCAAATATATGTTCATGTTCAGCCAAGCCAACGAAACTCAAACTTATTTTGAGAGAAAAAATTTTGGTTGAATGTGGAAAAGTCAAATAGTTTAGTGGATGTCAAACTCAAGCGGAAAAATTTTATTATATTCATTCGTAATTCGAAGAAGACAACTTTTACCAAAGTCATCATTTCTTATTGCAAATATTCAAATAACAAATTAATGAAAAGTTTTTCAATCATGGAAAGCTGCAGTTGCACAGAGTTGTTGATGATAGTTTTGTAAGCCAGAATAGCGAACTTGTTTGTGCACATTTCAACTCAATTATTTCAGCGAGTTTTTTCCTTGTTAGATTTATGCGAGGATTTTCGTATGTTGGGGGTTTTTGCATTCACATATGTGCATAGATGTGAATATTGTAGAACAAAAAGTTGATACAATCGTTAACTTTCGCTTGACTCCTCGCATATATATCATTGAGATTCATAGTTTTTTAAAAGTTCTTTAGCTTCATGTGAAATAAATTTTTATTCATATCAAGATTAACATACAAAAATATTTTCCACGTATGTTCAATTCTATGTGATAATAAAAAAAATCATAATAAACTTAAATGAAATAAACAGTTTAATGATAATTTGTTGAGATGACAGATAAAATCATGAGCTAATCAACCATTTTGACGATGAGATGAAATAATATGCGATAAGTATGCATAGCTCATACCTCAGAGAATACAAAAAATTTTGATCAATAAAATTTGTTTCGTTTATTTGGCAATTTAAATTTATAAGTATTCTCTCTTAGAACTTAAAACATAATAAACTTAATTATTGTATTTTAAATTAGAATTCATGACGAGTTAATCATCTGGTTTGATGTAAATCATTAAAAAAAAATGAAATCAAATACAAAGTAAGCAAAAATTTGAAGTATCTTTACATGCTTCGTAAACAACAACATAGATTGTGTCAAAATTGTTTTATCCAATAAAATGTATGGGAGCTCGAAAGTTTGCTCATAAAAAATTCAATCAATATAAATGTAGGGCTATAAAAAGAATCGCTAAAAGAATGATTGAGAAAACATTTGTTGAAGCTGAGCCGCTTATTTGGTGTGGTTCCTTTAACAAAGTTTAATGGTAATAAAAAAAGGTTGAAAATGTTTGTTATTTAAGCTGACACTTACTTCAGGCACATCAATGCAATTGAGTTCATGCTTGAAAAAGCCAAACATCAATTGGAAAATTTCTGATATGCTTTTTTCATCGCAAATGTTGATCTCTTCCATCATACACTTTTCAAAATCATCAATCACCCTAGTAGTAGATTAATGTTATGAAACTCACTTGAAAACAAATTTTGTAATCAGAAAGCTTTCACTCACTTGCATTCATCTCCCTTTTCACTGCTGTGATCTCTCAACAAAAGTTCTTGTTTTTCTTCCTCACTTTCTGGCATTGCTGATAAGAAACAAAAACCTGAAATGTACATCATAAAAATAAAGTAATAAGCAAAGTAAACGTCAAAAAAATTTATGAAATGAACAGATTACCGATTGTTATTACGTTATCACTCAAACACTCTTGACCTTTAGCAGAGAAAAATCCTACGAAATGATTATGTGACGATTAATCTAAATAAATGTTTCGCTTTCATTTGAAATTACTTCTCATCTTATCTTGATCAAAGTTGCAAACAGCGTTGAAAATTCGCGTAGCGATGTCTTCAATCTTTTTAAATGATTCGATTTCAGTCTCGTTTAAACATTTCATTAAAATATGTTTAATGTCATTGTTGCATTCATTGCGAATTTTAATTCCACTTTGATTGGTGCACTGTCTGTTATGCGGTAGAATTAATTATAATTCATTCTGTGAAATAAATAACGCAATACTCACGATGTATAAAATGCATAAAATTCATCTGGATTTGAGCTTTCTAAAGCACTGTACGTAAAAGCTACGTTAGAGCCATTTAAAATTTTTGCTTCACACTCCTCAACTGTCAGCTTAAAGTCTTCAAAAATGTTACCATCTTCCGTTCTGTTGAAACACATCTCTTCAAGGAAATCAACTTGTGACGTTAGCAGCGATAAGGCGTTCAGGGAATCCATTTCTTTGTGACATTCGCATTTTGTAATTAAAAGTGAACACGAAATATACAGCACGAAAATATACTTCATAACTCTATGATGTTCTTTCTCAACTGTTTGAAAATATGAGACTAGAATAGACTTGAAAACAAATGCTAAATTTCTACACTTGAGTGCAATCTCATGGTGTCGCTTTACATAGCTTTTGAATTTGCAGAAAATGCTTCTAGACTCAATAGAGAGAAAAATAATGTTTCTTTATTATTTCAAAAAGCTAAGCTAACACAAAGGCAGGCTTATAAGTACATTTTCCTTCATAAATTGTAAGCATTAGACAAATTGCACTGATGCTTTGCTACGACATTGGAAAAATCACAATTTGCGGGAGAGAAGAGAGTGCTGTGTAAGAGGAAATTTAACGAGATACGTAGATTAAATCGGGATCTCGGAAAACATTGTGTAGGGTTTATGATAGCTTTTTGCCATTATCATTTCTACATCTGATGAAAATTTCGTTATCAAGCTTAATAAAGTGAAGCGTTTCATTTCATCATGGTGGGCTTTTCTGAGTAGCTTAGGAACATCATGTTTAATTATGTTAATTTTTCAAAGTAGAAATAAAATCGATAAACATGATAATTGAACGTTCTCATGGTTATACGACGTGTGACTATTCTGTAAATAATGTTGTTTAAATAAGAGTTAATTGACAATAATATGAAACTTTTAACTTTGGTTTCATGTGGTGAGCGGTGGATTAAATGGATCATATTTATAATTACAGGAAAGGCTATTGATAAAATTATGAGAAGTTAATTCGATTAAATATTTATTATTGCAGACATTCTTTAAAGAATTAAAAGCTTTTGATATAAATTTTTCGATTATTTTTGGCACAAAAAATGGAATGCAAAAAACAAAAAAATTTAATGAAACCACAAGCGGTTTATGACGTTTATTTCATTGGATATTCAACAAACAGAAAAAGAAGAGTTAATATTTAAGCTCGCCTAAGGTAAGTGAGAGTCTCTTCTATACTATGCGCCGATGTAGCATTAATCTCTTTCAATTTATGCTACGGGAGAGTCGAAGCAAAATGAGAATTCACAATTTTATATTTTACATTCTGATTGAAATTATTTTGATAATTTAGATTAATTAAAAAAACAAAAGGCTTATATTTAGTCCTCAAAATATATTTCATAAAATTTATCAAACATCTCATCATTTAAAAATTTATTTCTATAAAAACATTAAATATTTTTATCAACAGTTACAACACTGGATTGACTCGCTCAAATATCCGCTCAATATTTTCATTTTTATTCTCCCTCACTATGAAATCGTT
>CVRI01000064.1:251014-297714 GCA_900005825.1 Clunio marinus | reverse complement strand
TATGCGCCGATGCATCGGCGATGTAGCATTAATCTCTTTCAATTTATGCTACGGGAGAGTCGAAGCAAAATGAGAATTCACAATTTTATATTTTACATTCTGATTTAAATAATTTTTGATAATTTAGATTAATTAAAAAAACAGAAGATCAATATTTACTTTTCAAAAGATATTTCATAAAATTCATCAAACATCTCATCATTTAAAAATTTATTTCCATAAAAACATTAGAAAATTTTATCAACAGTTACAACACTGGATTGACTCGCTCAAATATCCGCTCAATATTTTCATTTTTATTCTCCCTCACTATGAAATCGTTCAAGTCGTGTTCGAGTTGTGTTCAGGAGTAGACGCATTTTAACATCGGAAAAGAAAATATTTGAACCAGTTTTAATTTTTTTATTTATTTTCTATTCTAAGCTGAAGTGAGTTGGATGAAAGTTTAACATAAAAATTACAAATTAAGCTATGCGTCAGTGCAATTAATTTATGAATTAAGACTTCTTGAGCCACGCACGACAATCCAATTTCATGATAGATATCTACGAGAAGTTAATAAGAAGAAGAGAGCAAAGAAATGTGTAAAAATCTTTGAATGTAATAAGAATAAGAAAGAAAAAAAATCAAAATGAAATTCAAAATTGTATGAGTAAAACCATAAAGAATAAGAAGACAGAGAAAGAAAAAGTCTTGAAAGTTTCTCAAGTCTACAAAAAAAGAAGTTGTATTAATTTCTCAACTGATTTGTGTTGGTATTTATGTTTCATCAAAAGTTGCATTGAAAAGAAAATAAAACATAATTAAACGAGCCAATAGAGAAATTGTTTTTGTCATCAACAAGATTTTTTTGAATTGGCTTATTGGATTATTTGCGGTGTGAAACAGAAGCAAACAAAAATAAACAGGTGAGTGAACGGGTCTTCAATTAGGTCGTTTTACGTGAAATAAAAATCGCTATGTTTGCAGAATAAAATAAAACTTATAGCACGAGCTTGCTCTGAAAGCAAAAGCTAAACAAGAGCAGGAAAAAATAAAGAACATAAAAAAATGTGCATGGAAATTTTCCTCCTGTTATGTGGGTGTGTGCCGTCTCAAATAAACATACACACGATGATTGTTAAAGTTGGGAAAATTCCAACTTTTTCTTTCATTTCATTTTTGGCTCGATTTACATTAGAGGCAAACAAGAGTCTCGTTGTGAAATCAATAAAAATGATGCTACATGGTTTTCGGTCTCATCATGACAAAAAGAAAAAAAAGAGGCATGAAAAGGCATGTAATGAAGATGTGGGGTTTTTATTAGAATATTCCCCGAATTTACGATCACAAAAGAGGCTTTTCGTCATATTTATTTTTCTTTTATGCAAATTGTAATTTTCCTTTTTGTAATTAATGCCTTGGCAAGCTACTGCTGCTTGAGTGACCGAAAAAAAAAGTTATCGTTAATATTTCAAGAATTTTTGGGTCACTGAAATATTTTCTTTTGTACACCGAGGGTTTAAGTAAGAATATTTCTCTTTGTGTCTTTTCACATCTCATCAAAAGATGGAAAAATAGAATCTGAGAAATTAATTCTCGTTGATGAGAAGAAATATCCTTAAGGTCATTTAGCTTAATTAAACAAAAACAACGCAACGCTTTTTCTCCCAACTGTGTGAAAAAGAGAAAATAAGAGAAGAAGCTGAAATCTGATGATGCATGACTTGGGATTTGTCGGGTAATTTTTATTTTTTTTTTCGCTTAGCAATCAAACCGAAGAAATAATCTCTCCAATTATTTCGAATATTACCAAACAGAGATTAAAGAAAATTATATGAAGAAGCAGTTTTTCATAAGAATATTTTACCTTTAAGTGAAATAATAAAAAATAATCTGAATTCCTGTTTCAGACAAACAATCGTTGAAGCAATGTTCGATTATAATAAAAATAGTCGTCGTTTCGAGTATAAAAGGTTCGCCAATAAAGCGGCTTCCTAATGGAACTCATATTTTCGAAAAGTCTTTGTTAACAGAAAAAGCACTGATAGCGTAAGCTTAAAGAAAATTGCTATTTCCTTTCACTTTACTTTGCTATTCCAATTATTTCTAAGTACACTTACCCATTGTTCCAAACAATTTATGGCATCAAAGGTAGTGACATTGAGGGGCTTTTATTCGAAAGAAAATATTATTGACTGTGATATCATCAAAGTCCTTGAATGTTCTTTGTTTACCTATCAAAACTTGTATTGAAGCATAGAACAGTTGATGGCATATGTACGTTGGAAGAAGAAGAAACAAAAATTCTTTTGAATCTTCTTGTTAGTGTCAATAGTCATGTTGAAACTTTGCATCAACTAAAAAAACTTGCACCCATGTAGCTCGAAACATTCAAGGTCTGCCGATGGCAAACATAAAGTATTTATTTCTTTAAATTAAGACTTCCTTGTAACAATAATCCGGCAATACTTAGGGCGATTATGAATAACTGAGTGACGCAGCAGCATCGACCGAGCTTTGCTTAAACATTGTGAGATTTTATAATTTTATTCCGTCGAAAATGATTATCCAATTGAGTGCGGATAATCGCCTTTGGCTACAGCATGTTGAAAAAGTCGTGCCAGTATTAAAATCTTAAATTCGATGTTCTCGTTTATTTCGTATGAAAGAATCATTTCGATCCGAAAAAAGCAAAAAATTCTTTGTCATGAAACTTTTCAAGTTAATTTCAGAAATAAATGAAGACAAACCAGCATTGACTTATAAAGAAAAAGAAAGACAATTGCTTATATTTTCAACAACTAATATTTTATCTTTTGATTTATTTAATGGGACATTGTACGACTTTGCACATCCACGCTAGTAGCATTTTGCTCGTTTTGTTAGAACGTTTGTTGATGTAGGAAAATGAAATTGAGAAAACATTTAGGTTTGTTTTTTATTCTTCATCTTCTTCTTTCCGAAGCGTCTTCGTTTTTCCTTTTTCCTCATCCGCTTATGTTTTTTATATATATTTATGTATATGTAGACATATCATATACGAAAGCATGAAAGAAACATAAGATAAAAAAATCAGCGTGAGTTAAGTTTTATGACTTCTTGTAGCAGGTAGTAAGAGCCAAACTAAAAGCATTTACAGTCAAAGTGTCCTTTTTTTCATCGCACTGTTTATCTCAATTTTAAAAGAATTCTTTTTCCATGTTTTTAAAATTTTACAAAGCATATCGTTATCTTCCTTGTATATATCCTGATAATTCCATCTTGAATAGCAGAAAAAAGAGAGAATCAAGCAAATAAATTAATGATAAAAGGCAGCACAAAACAACAGAGAAGAATTTGGTAGAAACAGCAACATAAAATCCATAAAAAAACCTTTAAAAAATTTACCAACTTATTCCATAAAATGGGTTTTTATTTCTCTTCATATGCATTCCCCATGTGATTCTCGTTCTTATTATGTCTCCTTTGTTTTAAATTCTTTTTTCCCATTTCACATACATACATACATGCTTTGAAAGTGAACGGAGATCTTCATAAGAATTCTTTTTCATATATTCTTTAGCTTAAGTGGGATCTTTCTCTAAAGATACACACAGTCTTAGCGCCACTAAAACATTCATGAGAAAAATATTTCATTCCTTTGATGTGTGTGTGTTCTTTGGAATTTAGCTTAGCGCCGTGTTTTCCATGCTTTATTTTCTATATTGAGAATAATCAAAGACAAACAAAATCAAACTCTGAATCAATATTTAAACGAATCATTTAAATAAGATTGAAGACTGTAAGTTGAATGAATGAGCAGATGTGTAGCGGGAGTTGATTTCTTTCTCTAACAAAGTAAATTGAATGAATTCCTTGAGTTTGCACTTGAAGCGTTTCACGTTTAATCGACCTGGTATGTGAATCTTTTAAATGTATTCACAAGTCACGATGCAAAAATTCTTCTTATTTTCATTACATTAACTTTGGAAGATTGATTTGATATTTTCAAATAAGATTTGCGATGAAAGGAAATACTTGCTCTGAACATGTTTTTTTCTTCTTTCTCTCTTCTTAACGATTTCTTTTTTTAATAATGACTTAAGTGGCCTTTTATTATCCATTAACCCGAGAAACATCGCAAAATCGAATAAAAATTTAAAAGTCAAATATTTTTGAGGTTCCATTTTTAATGACATAATGACAGACTTGTAAACAAAAAAAAAGGCGATTTAATTAGATGTTAGAAGACCACAGAGTAATGATTTCTTCTTAGAAAGATCTTGGTAAACGAGTTTGAATGTTATAAGAAAATTTCTTGAAGCCACGAAATTAGTCTCTCGAAAAGTTGACCCTTTTTCTATGTGGTTTGTTAGGAAATTTGTTTGTTCTTCTAAGTTAAAAGAAGGATTTTCAGAAGAACACTCAATAATGAAATTAGATACAGAATTCCAATTTCACTCCTATCTTAATTTCTTCACCATCCTTAGACTGACTCATCCCAATCAATGATTTGTTTATAATTTTATTCAGAAATATAGAATCAAAGAGAAACTTTAAAAGTTTCATTTATTTGGGGCTTGAAATAAATTTACTGGGTTGAAGATTCTTCACCGACTTTTTCAACTAACCATGTCGGCGGCAGCATTTTTATTTGGATTGTTTCAAGCTTTTAATAGTCTCGTAAATTATTTAGCGACTTTTTCACTTACTGTTCACTTGCTTCTCTCTCTCTTTTAAACCCTTTTTTGCGCAGACAATTTTAACTTCAAAACCTTTTTTTTTCTCTTTCACTTTTTGTTTTTGTCCGACCAGCCCATGGATCGGAGATGGGCGGAAAGTTAATCATCACTTAAATAATTCTTTTTTTATTTCGTTTATTCAATGAAACAGAACAGGAGAAAACATTCATTCTTCATTTTTATGTGATCTTTAAGAGATTATGGGAAGGACATTTTGTTAACAAGAGAGCTTTATGTAAATTGAATGTCGACAATTTGCTGATTCTTAGAAATGAAACATAAAAAAAAGTTTCGAAACTTTTCGCCCGCGTCATGTTTATATTGAGCGTCGTGGAGACTTTTAATATTTGTTTCTTCTCTCTGTAGAATAAAATATTGAATAAAAGCAGAAAAATATTATTTGGGTTTGTGTTTAAATGTCAAATCTTGATGCCAGAAGCGCGCATGAAAGAGCAATTGTTTGATGTTAAATTTTTGGTCTGTTCATGGAGAATTTCTGTTTTCTGTTTATATACTTACATAGACGATCAGAGATATTTAATCACTTGTTCCTTCTCGTTAACAACATGCTGAAGGCTTCAGAGAAGTGCATTTGAAATGTTCAAACTCAGAAATAAACCAACAATCAACACATGTCATCAAATAAGATACATTTTGTTGAAGTTCATCATCTATCGCTTATGACTGTTGGTTTTCATGTTTATTTCGTTGTTGTTCGGGAAGATTAATGAGCTTTTTCATCTAAAAATATTTTTCTAATGGATATTTTATAAGACGATTAAAAATGTTTCAGTGGAAATTTTGGAAAGTCGAAGAAATGTTTTTGTTGAAGGGACTGAAATTCGAATATAATTTTAAAATCATGTAAAAGAACAAGCAATGCTTCCTGTTATGTTGCGCAAGCGTAAATATTTTCTTAAGCAGTAACAATCTTTTCGCTGTTTTACATGCTCTCGACTCTCCAAACAAACGATAAATCTTCCATTTACCAAGCTGTGAAAAAGTACAAACTTTATAAATATACTTTTACGAACCGCACAAGTGTTTCTCATCTGGTGACTGGTTAAAAATAATTTGTGATTTGCGAAGGAAAAACGGAAACCTGTAGTTTAAGGAAGGTTAATTAAGTTTCTAATTGGCAGTTGAGCATACATACGTAATGCGTTCATTACCCTGTAGTAACATAAAATTTTTTTACAAAGTCTGATCCTGCTTTACACTAAGTGGAAGTAAAATATTTGAATATCGCATTGCGAAACCGAGCCAAATGGAAAGGTGTGTTCACACAATGACTTGTTAATTATGTTTTAAATATTTCACCTCGTCACTTCTATGCCTTTCAAGGTGATTTTTTTTATGACGACTTACAAGTCATTTCATGTTCTCATGCAACGAGAATTTACTTTTCTGATTTGGATATGTCGTCATTTGTTATTGAAGATTAGTTATCAATAAATTATCAAAATGTTTGCACTGATAACTTATCTGACTAACAGCTTAAGTTGTGTTTTTTTCTTGGCTTATCCTCAAACTTCACACATGAAGAAGAGAGAAATTTGTAATAAAATTTTGAAATATTTCCTGTCGTTCTCGAAAAGCTGATTTTTCTTTCATTTGCACTTGAATTGTTTCACGCGCCAGCATGACTCAAATTTTGTATTTTTATCAGCTACCTACGAATGATAAGAAAATCATGAAAAACTTTTATGAAGGTTTGCGATGTGGTTTCATAAGTAAGAAAGCAAGCAAACTCTTGATAACTTTTCATTCGTTTAAGCACGTGTGTGTTTAAAAATAACAAAAAATGAATATTTATGCAGACATCTATCGAGATATTTTAAGACATCAAAATGTGTCCAAATTATCTTTATAATCTTTCCATGTCAGAAGTTAATTATTATCGACAAATGTTCGCATATCTAACAAAATAAATCAATTAATTCATCAACTTGATATACGTCGAGAAAATACAAAATTAATTCACATTTTGATGAACTCTTTCCAATGCTTTCAACCTCAAACCAAAAAGCCAAAATTTTCAATAGAATTCCAATAAGTTACAATCATCTCAATCTGTCACGCTATCAATGAACTTTCCACAATTCAATTTAATTCAACTACGAACAAAGAAGTTTCATGTTTATTCATTGCCTCATGAATATGTTATTAATCGATCCTTCCGCTAAATAGATGAATTTAGGGGGTTGAAATATCTCAAGCTTCTTTCGGATTGTTTTTAACAATTTCATCTTAAATTTCATGAAGATTTTCAACTTGAAGCATTTGTAGCAACCACTTGGTCAAATTTTTTTTGTTTTACTCTGCAATATTCCGATTGGAGTGAATAAAATTTCAATTATTTCATAGCTTTCAACAAGACAATTAATTAAATAAAAGCTGGGCATAAAAAGTTTTAAAATGCAACATAAATTTTATTGAAATTTCATTAAATTGTTGTTTCTTCTTTCTCTCTCTCTCTCTCTCTCTCTTTATTTACAGGCTGAATGCGATGCGTGAAGTGTAAAATTACATGCAACATCGTATTATCCTAGAACAGTTCACAAGAATACATTCTGCATGCCTCTAGTCGATTAAATTTAATGACGAATCTGCTCATGCGGCGCAACAAAAGTGTTTGGCAATTCATCTTTATAGAACAAAATTAAAAGCAGCTTGACAGCAGCATACACCACAAAATGTCTGATGATGTGATTCAATGGTGCAAAAAAGATGAACACAAACGTGCGTCTGCTTCGTACACATTACTTCCCATTCATCATGCGTCGTCTGAAAGCTCTCACGCCCAGGATGACCGACTTAGTTTAAAATTTACTCAAAAGCTTCGCCAACATCGTAATCGTTATAAAATAAATCGTGATATTAGAGATGTAAGGAGAACGTGTTCAGATTCCGTTGAGTCCGAACGAACGTGCGTCAGTTCATTCACACATCCGTTAAGATTTAGCAAAAGTTATCGATTACTCAACTTATGTCTCATGCTTTTATTACATATAATCTGTAATGAATTCATAACAAGGGTGAACTGTGATGAATTATACGATATTGAAGGAGCGCGTGGACATTACACACATACATGGGCTGTGCATATTCCTGGTGGTGATGAGATTGCTGCAAAAGTGGCTGAAGATCACAACATGCACTTGAGAGGAAAGGTTAGTTGAATTGTCATCATTAAACGTATTTTTTTCTCTTATTGACTCATCAAAAATAGAAATAAAAAATAAACAAAGAAAGAAGATAAAGAGACACAATCATAACAAATTGTTTCATATTCCGACAAATGAATGAAAGAAACAAAAGTTAAGACTCATTCTATTCAAGTTGAAAACTTTAAACCGGAATCTCCATCAAAACAGTGCTTATGAGAGATAACTTGTTGAACCACTAACATATTTCCTGATCCGTAGAACTTATTCTAAGGTTTCAGGGTTGAAAAATATTTATTTCAAACGATGAAGCAATAAGAAAAAGATTAAATTACAGAAAGTTTACTAGATAATCATTAAACTGTAATTTTGTAATAAATCATTTTAATATCAACATCATTATCGTGACGAATTATGAATAGATAATGTTAACATGACCGTAAAAAATGATTCATTTTCCTTATCTGTTCAACTTGAGACGTCAGTAAAAATCACAAAAAAAAGTGAAATGCCAGCCCTTTGGATATTATGAATCGCTAAATTATTAGTTACGTCCTTAAAAGGGGAAAGAAATGAAGCCTGAAAATTTATCACAATTATCGTTGAGGAAAAAAGTTTCCTCCCCCACAATCAAAGATTAACAAACCAAAAAGTCACATTATAAAAATATTTTTATCTTCCTCTAGAGCTACTTTTTCAACACTCAATAAGCGAGTAGAAATATTTCATGAAAGTATTTGAGAATTACAATCTTGTCCTTGCCTTTCCTTTAAAACTCAAAGTTTATTTGTAAATAAAAGTTTGGCAAAACTGAAGAAAAGTTCTTTTATCGATACATTTTTATTTTGTTAAGCATTTAAAGCAAAAAAAAAGTTTAAAAAGCATAAGAATCAACAAAATTTTTCAAAGTTCAAAAGTTTATTATCGTTTAATGAGGCCATGACAACATCGAAAATCCCGAAACAATTTTTTTTCCATTTCCTTAAAATCTCCCAACGAGGGAATAAAAATATGGAAAACACGCTACAAAGTATAAAAAATAAAACGCAGATTGTTTGAAGCTTTCGGAAGTCGCATTGCCTTAAAGCTTGTAATTCTAAGTTCAACCGTCGCTTTTGTTGACTCTTTATGTGAACACTTCGTGATTCGACTTTGAAATTCAATTGTGGATCGACTGGGAAAAAAATTAAAAGAATTTTTTTCTGAAAAGTTCAACTGTTGGAACTATTATGAAGTGAAGATAAGTTAAATGGAATTTTTACCAGAAGCAAGGACTTTCATACTTTCAAATTGATTTCGTTTGTGAATTGAAGTGAATGAGATGTGGAGCATTGAAGGTGAGATTAAGATCAATAGAAGAGTCGTGGAATTTGACACTGCGTTATTTGCATTTGAATGATCTTGCTGAAAATCTTCAACGTTCATCTCAAGCCATTCTAATATGATTCGTTTAATGGCGTTTGCTGTCGTCGTTTGATCAGGTCAAGGCTGATTGTGTGAACGACTTGAACAATTTATACAAATCGAATTTTCCGCACGATAATTTTCATTTGTTTCACCACGTTATTCGTTGACTGAAGACATCTTCAATGGTTTTGGTCTGGAATGTCTGTTTCTTTTTGACATAACAAATTTTCTTGCTGTCATCAAGAGAAGATTGCCAGCCTTAATAGAAAATAAAAGCGAGAATGTTTCTCGAAATGAAATTGTCAGCATAAATTTGTGGATTGGATATGTGGAAAAAAGCACAAAGAAAATACAAAACGATGACATAATACGACAAGAGCCTTCAGTTTGAAGAAGCTCAAAGAAAAGTTGAATATCCTAAACAATCGAAAACGAACGGTGTCGACGGAGTTATCGATTGCTTCTTTATCGTGACACGTGTAATCATAATTCGATTTATACATTTGCTAGAATCTTTCAGCATTTGTTAGACGCACATCACGAATGGCAGAAAAGTGAACTCTAAAAGATGTCAAATAAAAATTCATTCGAACAATATTTGTCTCAACAAACGGTAATCTGATGCGAGGCACAATTCTAAACGAGAACATTTCTTCTTTCCCCAATCTTCATCAATATGCAAATTTAAATATCGTGATTCTACAATTTAAATAAGTATTCCGCTTGCTCTCATTACGAAGAATTTTTCTTTTTCGGCGACGTTTTCATTTTATTGTTGGCATTAGAGAACTGAAGTTTATTGAACGGTAGCGATAATTAAATGCTCACAGAATAAGTTTGAATGGTTACGAAAGATCGTACTAAACGTGACTCATCTGCTTATTGAATTGTAACGTTAAATTAATTCTCATCCAATGTGTTAATTGTTTTTTTTGAATTTAACTTTAGACGAGTATTTCATTTTATTTCCTGTCTAACTGTAACCGTATTGCTCATCATATTTTACTTGAAATGACGTTCATAAGGGCGTAGCTAATGTATAACTTTTTTTTCATTTAAAAGTTTCATTATTACATGACAGCACATGTCATGTCCTTTCTTATTTAATTTAATCTATCCTTGACCTAAAAAGAAATAAGTTTTCTAGCTTTGCTAAGTCAGCACATCCCAAAATCAAGAATTATAACCTTTATAGCTTTTAAGAAACAATTAAAACCTAAAGAAACTTAGCTATTTGCAATAAAATTCAGAAACTTTATTCCAAACATTGTATACATAAAGAAATAATTTTTGCATAAACATTTGGAGAAGGGAAAATTTGCAATTTACGTTTACAAAACTAATTTTCAAGCAATCCCTTTCGGAATGCTAATACAATTCATAAATATTGCCAAGGCAACTGTGAATTTCTTATAAACACATAAAATCATCATGAACATGAAATATGAAAACTTGAATAATACTCGACGTGTCGAAACTTTCATTGATGCGAGTGTTGGGTGCGTCACAATCAACGTTTGCCTGTAATTTTGCTCTCGAATTCTCCCGTTTGAAATGATATTTAAGACTTCAAAAGGTTACCTATGTTCGCAAATAGATTTAACACAACATGAAAGTAGAAAAGAACTGTAGGAATATGATACAATATTCTTTCACATCGTTGACTCCGAAGCGGTAGCTTACAAATGTAAGGGCAAAAAGGCAGAATTTATTCACCTCTGTATTCAAAAAAAGAAAACAAAATCTACTCACGTTCATGATAAACAGCTTATGAGTCTCAACCTCTAGCGTTACACAGCAAGCGAACCATAAAGCATAAACCATACCGTGGAAGATTCATCTATAAATATTTTTGATAAACGCTCACTTTACCAGCATACATTGCTGTGCTAAATATTCCTGCAAGGCTTTAAAGTTTAAACTTTAAATCCACTAATATTAATTTTCTATGATACCAACTTTATCTACTATAATTTACAAATACTCAAGGGTTAAATGCTTTAATTTTATTAATGTAGTTATCGCTTAAATATTCAATCTAAATATTATCTCGCAAACTTTCTTGTTTTGTTCAGCACTCCGTGAAATTGTGTCTCGGGATTCTCCCATTTTCAAATGTCATAAATTTCAATTGAAGCAAATTTACTCCAAGTGCATTTGAATGTGCGCATCGTTGCATAAAATATAAAAAAAAAGAATATCGTAGTTAAATTCCATGGAAGTTTCTTAACATATTTGCATTTTTATTAACAGATTTTTGATGATCACTACCATTTCGAACATAAATCACTTACAAAGCGATCCATTGAGCCATCGAATCATCACCAAAGACGTTTAGACGAGGATGGACGTGTAGTCTGGTCGAAACAGCAGCGAGCAAAATCGCGTCAAAAGCGAGACTTCACACGACTGAAACCAGTCAAGTCATTGGCAACGCTTCTAAATGATCCAAAGTGGCCGTCAATGTGGTATTTGGTAGGATGAAAATTCAATTAAATTACATTTTATTAGATAAGTTAGAATTCCAGATGTGAACTTTCATTTACATCAACTTCAATGAGATCGTAAATAATTATAAATTTCAATTAAACAAAATACACATTCCCGGAAGAATAAATGCATATGCACAACTGAACATTAAATTTCAACTTAAATGAGAAAATATTTCATGAGTTTGTCTGTTGAGTAGATAAATAACTGAATTTATTACTCAAAATCGATTTGAATAGAAATTTCAATTTAGTTCACTTCAATTTGTTACACAATTCAATCATTCATTAAGCTAGTAAAAATATTTCCAAGCATGAATTCATATTTTACATTATTCAAAGGACGAAACAGACTGCTTCAAATTTATTTTTCTTTTTATTTTTATTAAGTTGAAAATTGCTGTATAAATCTAATTTGAACTTCTTCAAGCTTCTTTTCTTTTGAGTGAAGCAGCGGATCGAGAAACATCAAATTTCCTTCTCGCCCTTTTGTACTTCTCAACATCGTTTCAGTGAATCACTGAGTACATCCGCAATAGAAAAGTTCTTTTCTTATTTAATGTTAAGCAAAATGTGCATGTAATGCTTTATTTTATGCGAGAACACGTCGCGATAATCATTCAATTTCTCATTTTACTCGAGGCTTTATGAAATAAATTCAGAGTATAAGACGCAAGCATATCTAACTAAAATCTTCTTTTACATGTCATGATGATGATAGAATCGTGGTGGTGGCTACGATATGAACGTTATACCAGCATGGAAGGAAGGAATAACTGGCAAAGGAGTTGTTGTGACGATTCTTGATGATGGATTGGAGACAGATCATCCCGATCTCGAAAGGAATTATGTAAGTAAACCTCACATTCCTTATGGAAGTAATTTATTGCTTCGCTCTACGAGTGAATGGCGGAAACCTCGAAACCAACACAAATTTTCCGAAGAATTCTCATCAACGCCAATGATTATTTAAGATCGTTGGAATTTCTTTTTTAAGTCTAAAACTCATCGTAAGCTTTCCCATCATTTCCTTTTTTTTATTTTATTTTCCTCTTCTTTGATTATTAGACTTCTTATCCGCTTTGATGAATGAATGGGTGAAAAAACTTTCAGAATATTTTTTTCTTCATCACTTCCCTTGTCTGCGCCTTAAAATTTTTTCTTCATTCATTCTTCTTCTTATCTTCACGCTGGCCCACTTCGTCGGGTCTTTTCATTCAATTGAAAAAGTTTTTTTTTGAAATGAAAAACAAATTTTAATCCCAAATCTGGGATTAACCTGGAACTTCATGATAAGCCAATCAGCCTTTCTCTCGCCTCAAATTCCGATAAAATTTCCCTTAAAACTTTTATTTTCATTCGGTGTCGTTTCCTCAAGCTTTCTTCCTTCCTTCCTCGCCTTGACAGCTGAAGAGATGAGAGTCTGACTGATATCATTTCCATAATAGAGCATTTAGACGCGGGTTTTGAAGAAGTGTTCTCAAGCGTTATAAATTGCCTTTTAAAGAACTCTCGAGAAAAGATTGTCGTCAAATTCTCTTTTTTTTCTTATTTTCATTGATTGTTTAGGATATCTCGATAAGACTTTTATTGTGTTCGAAGATGTTGAAAAGCAACAACAGCAACAATAAATTTTAAAGCTTCAACGATGTTGAAATGAAAATAAGCAAATAAATTACACAATATAAATTCAATAAATTGGAAAACTTCTACGCCGCTTGGCTTGTTCCACAAATTACTTTTTCTTTATTCATTTCTTTCTTTTCTTCAACTCAAACGAATGATTATAAAATGTTTATTTCCTTATTTTTTTAATAGGATCCTGAAGCAAGTTACGATGTAAATAGCCACGATGCAGATCCCATGCCTCACTATGACTTGACAGGTAAGATTGATTATGATTGAGTGTTGGTTGACACAATATAATGACATTGTCCATAATAATTAGATTCAAATCGACATGGAACACGATGTGCGGGGGAGGTAGCAGCCACTGCCAATAATTCTCTTTGCTCGGTTGGAATCGCTTTTAATGCGAAAGTCGGAGGTGTCAGAATGTTGGACGGCGATGTAACAGATGCAGTGGAAGCAGCGTCGCTTGGGTTGAAGTCTCAACATATTGATATTTACAGTGCCTCGTGGGGACCCGATGATGATGGGAAAACTGTCGATGGCCCCGGAGAAATGGCAACCAAAGCTTTTATTGATGGAGTAACGAAAGGCCGTGGCGGCAAAGGAAACATCTTTATTTGGGCTTCAGGAAATGGTGGCCGTGAACAAGATAATTGCAACTGTGATGGTTACACAAACTCAATATGGACATTGTCAATTTCTTCGGCAACTGAATTCGGTGACATTCCATGGTACTCTGAAAAGTGCAGTTCAACATTAGCGACAACGTACAGCAGCGGTCAACAAAACGAGAAACAAGTAGTGACAACTGACTTACATCATATGTGTACGTCATCACATACGGGAACATCAGCATCGGCACCGTTAGCAGCGGGAATTGCTGCTCTTGTTCTTGAAGCGAATCCAAATTTAACGTGGCGTGACCTCCAGCATATTGGTATGTTTACCTCTGCAATTAAAAACGATGATTGTTTGGTTTCGACATGTTGTAAAATCTTTCTCTGTTCTTTTATTTTACAGTTGTACGTACCGCCAACCCAGCATATTTGGGCAAATCACCAACTGAATGGACAACAAATGGCGTCGGCAGGAAAGTCAGTCATTCATTCGGCTACGGGCTAATGGATGCCGCAGCTATGGTAAATTGATTTTTTTTACAACGAAACAATACAAATGAAATTCTAATTTCTTCTCATTCACCTCACAGGTTCGCTTGGCACGTGTTTGGGAAACTGTTCCTGAACAACAACGCTGTGAAATTCATTCGCCCCACTTGGACAAGTAAGATGATTGATTTGAAATTCAAAAAAGTTTTAAAATTGAATTTTCCTTCCATTTTTGTATTCTTTGATCATTTCCAGACCAATTCCACCAAGACGAAATGTTACATTCACATTGAAAGTTGACCATTGTAAAGGCGTTAATTTCTTGGAACACGTCCAAGCAAGAATTTCTTTGACCACTCAAAGACGTGGTGATATCGTCATTTATTTAACATCACCATCTGGTACGAGGACGTGTTTGCTAACTGAAAGGTGAGATGAAAGTTTCAATGCAATTTCCTTTCATTATATTTTTAATTAAAATGAATTTGTTAAGTTGAAAAGGGGGAAAAATTATTTTTCTCTTGTTTCTCTCGTGTTGTTATTAAATATTTAACTTCTGACATTAAGTTGCAATGTCAGGTTATAAACGATAAAACATCGCTTAGAGAATTGGAATCAATTTCTAAATTCTTTTATCCTTTAGAATTCATGATGTTTCACGTTCGGGCTTCAACGATTGGCCTTTCATGACCGTCCATCAATGGGGCGAATCACCCCAAGGTATTTGGGAGTTGGAGATTCACAACAAGGGTCGTTATATGGGTAAGTCAATAGAAAATTTCATGAAGTCCTTAAAGTTTTCCACTTTTTGGAATACGTTAAGTGTTTATGGTAACAAAAAAAGATTTTCCGTCCATTTGGGTTGAAGAATTCTCAATCAAACTGTCCCTTTCGTTCATAACTCTTTCATTCTTTCTATCAATGCTGCTTTTGTAATGGAAAATTTGTGTCGGATTATGTCAGAATTTGCCCTAATTCGCGGTTGGACGCTGGTACTTTATGGAACTGTGATTTCACCACAAAAGAATGATGAACCGCGACAATCATCATCAATGCCTGGTTTAATATACAACAGCAACACATTTTATCGACCGAATACAAATAATTATGGAACCACTAATCCTTACATAAATAGAAATCAGCAAACGTTGCAGAAGTCAACGACAGTGCCTGCACAATCGCCAGCTCGAAAAAATGGCAAACAGAAGAACAATAGAAAGGGTAATAAAAACAATCAACGAACGACGACTACGCCGAAACCTATTTATACAACCGTCATGCTGAATCAGTTCAGTGTCGGTGCTAAATCAACAAAAAATAAATCGAAAATCAGTCAAAGTGTGAGTAGCACGAATTATGGCCGGCCAACATCGACAATACGTCCAAGAACGACAGCCAGAATAACTCCGGTGAAGTTTGACTACAGTGGTGGTAAAAATAATTTATTTAGTTCACATGCTGATAAGCTTCAACCAGCAAATTCAAATATCTTCGAAAAATCACCTGGCAAAGCGCCAAAGCAAGTCAAAGAGACAATTCCATCATCAACTCTTAGTCCAATGTCGAAAATGTTTGAACGCTATGAGAAAATTGAACAAATTTATCCCGAACTTAAACCGTACAAGGATAATAACAGCCCCACATATTTCACTGTCACAAATGGAAAACCATCAAGAGAAAATTCCAAGTCATTTAGTAGTGGATTGGTGTCGATGAATTCCGCACCTCAAAAGAAAAATAGTCCAAGTGATATATTGACAATGACACCCCAACAAGTCATCGCTCAAGCTGCTAAGGAAAAAGATGGAAAGGGTAGAAGAAATTAATTTATTTCTTCCTCAATTACTTGTTGTTTTCAAGCTTCTGTTGTCGTTGTTGTTAGATATTTGTTTCATTTCGTTTTATTTTATTTTTCAATCCGCTTATTCCATCTACAATTATCGTTTATTATTATTTCTTTCCTATTGATTTATTCGTCTCAAACTTGTCTTCTACTTATTCTGTTCTCTACAAGGTCAAAGAGTTTTCCCTTTTCACTCGACGAAAGAATTTCAGTTTCTTCATTTAAATGTGTTTCCCTGTTTTCTTCATCTCGGAAAAGCCGTTTTATGTTTTACACTCCAACGAGTTACGATTCGAATGTACAAGTTATGGTTACAATGGCATGAAGAGACGGTTGAAGAAAAAGCTGTAACAATGTTGTGCGAATGAATGATTTCTTTCCGTCTCCATCCATGTAACCGTAGCGGAATCGTATAGCATTATCATATTTTATTATCCAATTGTGTCGTGTGATTGTCGACAAACATATCAAAATCAATAGCTTTGTTGATACAAATGTGTTTGTAAACAAGAAAGCACTCAAAGACAAATGATAATTGCTATTCTCCATGAACATTATTCCATTCTCCAAGACTTTGTCTAATCTTCAAACAAACCAACGTGTACACAAATTTTCGGTTAACCAAATCTCATCTTTTAAAATTTTAATTAGAAAATATTTTGGGTTAATTTTTCATGGTCTCAATCTTTTTATCGTATCTAAAAGGTCGTCGTCATGTTTTTGTGTGTCATGTCGATGAGAATATTGTACAAAAGAAAAATTTCAGTCCCATGAAAGTCTTTGATATGTCAGGAAGTTTTAGATAGATGATATTCTATTCATTGGAGACATTGTGATCTCCATTGGTTCCTTCTGTATCTCTCTACATAAAAGTGACACAACAGAACATGTGGATGACCTTTTCGATTGCTTTCTGATAAAGAAAATGAAAATCTGTTATTTATCGTTAACTTTTTGTCTTCTATTTCTTTGGCTTTTCGCAGTTCAGATAACTCAATGGAATCTAATATTTCATGGTACAAACGACCCTCCCCAGAAAAACGATCCGCCACGATTAGGAAAGAAGAAGACTGTCAATGATTTAGTCCATAACTCGCTAGAAAACTCACAGTGGGGCTTTATAACGCAAGACGTAAGTTTTTTTCCTTCTTCTTAAATGTATTAACAAGAAAAAGAAGAAAAAAGGTCAATACTCACCTTAATTTCATGATGATTCATTTATTCATAGGTGACTGATGCTGACGCTCACTTAGATGTTCAACGAACTGTAGATAGAGACCGCACGACCAGTTCATCTTGTCAAAGATATTCCGATTTCAATAAAAACTATTGTCTAGGTTTGTGCTTATTTATTATCATTTTAATTCATATATGTGACAAAACGAGATAAGTTAAATCAAATTAAAGTTAAGTATCTAAAGATAATTCAAAGGAAAAAGTGATTTGATGTGTTTCAATTTAATTATTCTTCTGATTTTATGAGACGTTCAGAAGATCGAAGGATTAATGACACATGATTAGATACATACCGAAACTTTTATTTTTTTTCTTTATGAGAACATTGACATGAAAATTTTCTTTCAACCGAATGACTTTTCATGATCGCTTTAGTTATAAATTGGTGAGTTAAGATTTCATGAAATACGATGGGAAAACTTTCAAAACTCAATCATGAACACTTTATAATAAAACTTTTTAATGCTTATTGCAAGTCGGAAAGCTATCGACATTAATATAAAAAAAGTTTTCCTTTTTCCTTTCGGATGCGTGTTGTTTTCAGAAGCAAAAAAACATTAAACATTACTCATGAAATGTTACAATAAAAAAAGTTTATGCGAAGCTTGTTCCACTTCAAAATGAAATTGAAAGAAAAATTTTATTCAAAGCTCTCTCATTCGTTTTCGAGATGAATAGAATGCAATCAGAATACTTATAGATGTGCATAAATGTGTTGAAATTATCATCACAATCTTGAATGATAAGAAAAGTGCAATTAATTTTTAACTCACGTAATTGTCACAAGAATAATCTCACAATTTCACATAAATTTCCTCATAATCTTACATTCATTTGACTTCCTTTGTTTGACAAATTCTCAAAAGGAAGCCACATAATTTGAGTTCTCGAAAGGATGCTTTAATCAACAGCAAGTTATTGTGAAATCAAGCGGTTCTATTCATGCCGCCTTAGGTTTTTCTTTCTTTTTTTATTCTTCATAAATAACTTTCACAATATCAAACCGAAGAATTTCATTTCCATTCACGTCATATCACATTGAAGAAGCTTTACGGATGTGAGTAGATTAAGTGTGTTATCAAGATCTTATTTTATCGCTTCATTGATTTAAAGAGTTGACTTTGATGACAGCTTATTTATTTCATTTCAACATATCAATTTGTTGACAATAATTAAGGTAGCTTGATTAATTTCTTATTCTCTCTCTCTCTTTTACTATTTGTCTTTGTTCTAATCAGTGAACATAAAGTTACTCGGTAATTTATTTACATGAGATATAATCAAATATAAAATTATACAATATCATTTCAAAGCAATTGATTGAATCACGAATTAAACATTTTTCTCATGTTGACTAGTTTATTGAATCGTTTAATTTCCCACATGTGATAATTTCTTCATTCGTTTTTGTGAACACAATTTAAGACTTAATTACTTATGTTGAAACGGTTGTAATTCTAGCTTGTATCCGTTTTTTTGTTTCTATGACAATTTTTTCTATCTTGTCGCATTTTTATGTTTTTGTTTATCTCAACCAAAAGCGTAGAAAAACTGCCGTATGTGAAAAAAATGTTAGAAATCTGAATAATTATTTAAAGCTACATATAGACTCAGATAAAGAAACTTTAAATTAATCACAAAAGAAAAAGATTTTTTCCTCCTTTTCTCTTTCATTTTACTGGTGCTAAGAAAAACAATAATTTTACTTTTATTCAACATTCTAAGTACATAATCATTATAATCCGTCAAGCTTTTTCATTAACCTGATAAAGCTTTTAATTTTATCTTAAGCTTTACCCATTAACTGTTTTAATGTGAAGCAAAAGCAACATAAAATGTAAAAGTATAATAATTTAGTTTGTATTTAAAACTCAACAATCCAAAAAAAAAATGATAAAAAATGAAATTATACAGAGATAAATAAATAAAAGTTTTTTTTTGTTTATTCAACGTAATAAAGAAAAGTTGGAGAAAGAAAGTTGAACTTAATACACAAGAAGTTATAAACATTACGATTTATGTTTCATTTTTCCACTCTGTCTTTAACTTTACCGCATAAACACCTGAACATTCACACGCAAACAGCACAAATCTGATTCTAAGTTGAACTTAATAAAAAATTTACCAAAAAGAAAAAAAATTAGTAAAGTTAAAAAAAATTTGTGTGAATCAATGTTTATGCGCCAAATGAAAGTTTAAAAAGTGTATAAATAAATTAGAACTTAGTAACATAATTTAAAACTTGTACATGTAAGTTTATTACGAAATATATTTTTAGTAATAGATAGATAACGAAAAATTGTAGAAAAAAATTCGATTCGGAATGAGATTAAAAATTAAAAACTAATATTGATGACATTCGTGGCTAAAATAAATGAAATGAAATAAATTTATAAAACAAACAGCATTTTCAACATGAATTAAGATAATAAACAAGAATGAACGTTTTGAGAAAACAAACTTACAGAAACCAACTGTTTTTTGCTTGATATCTAATAATGAAACAAATATTTTATTTATTTATATACTTAATTTCATTTTTCTGCTTTACAATTGTAGTTTTGCTTACAAACATGTTGATTAAGTACAATTTACGGTTCAAATGGTAGGTGAAGGTTTCATTACATTTTTAACATTGTTTCAGTTAACAAATCCAATTTTAATTGTAATTAGTAGTAAGTTATGAGAGAAAATTAACAGTTAAGTATATTAAATTTTAACACGCATTAATTCATATTATAATTAATATTTCTACATCAAACAAGTAAATATGTCTATTTATGTTTGCAAGAAAGAAAACAATTTCTGAAAGCTTCATCTTAAAGCTTGTTTTCATAAAAGCTTTCGCTTTAAAGAAGCTTACAAAATATCGGAAATTGCTTCGAGATTTCAAAGTTTGTTTTTGCTTTTGTTTCTTTGTTAATGTTTTGCTTTTAGAATGTTTTCCTGATTGTTCTTGGCTTAAAGCTAAAAGATTTGACAGCTGGAAAATAATATACGAAAGAGCCAACTGAATATTTTATGATTCCATCATATTGCTATATTGTATTGCGTCACTCAATATTCAAACATATGCTGCGATATTTACAACCAGTTTTGCATTTTTATCTTTTTATTATTATTATTTTTTTCTTCTGTTTTCTGAATGATTCCAGAGTGCAAATCCTCGTTTCTTTTCGCTGGAAAATGCTTCGATGAATGTCCTGAGCGAACATTTATTGTCCCCGAGAGAGTATCTACTAGTAACATTAGATCAAAGGGCTTATCGTTACGGAAACGTGGAATGAATGTCGATGAGTTCGATAATCTAAGTGACATCCTAGGTCGCAGCGAATCTCTCGTTGAAAACCGAGCAGTGATGCTTGCATCGAATCAAAAAATGTGTGGATCGTGTCATGAATCATGTTTAAAATGTACTGGAGAGTTAGACAGTGATTGCGTGTCTTGTGATGAAAACTATAATCAAATTATTATCGGATCGAACATCAATTGCGTTCGTAAAATGAACAACACAACAACTTCACTCCTTGAAAGCATCGAAAATGAGCTCAGAAATTATTCCACACTGAAAATTATTCTCATAAGTTTAGCAATCGGTGTTTTGTTATTCATTACATGCATTTCCATTTACTTATTGTGCAGAAAATATAATTTCGTCAAAACGTCACAACAAGATCGTGACACTAACTTCTCAAACAAATATTCATACAACCAACTTTTGCAGGAAAGTGAGGAAATTATATTTTCAAAATCACCAAACATTCCCATCAAACTTTCAAATAACTATGACGACGACGATGACGATGATGAAAGTGATGATGAAGAAGAACAACGCTTGAAATTATGAAGACATTCGTAAATTTTAATTTCTTTAACTTTTTTATTTAATTCTTAGTTTAACTTTAACTTTGTAGAATAAACATTTGTCTGTAGACTAACGGGAGTTGTTCATGCACCAGCTCACAATAGATTTTTTATTCCATAAATAACATTAAAAAATGTATGCTGTGACATTTTCCATTTGAACAATCCCAAACTGATTTTGACGACAATAAATATTTGTTCTGTCGATGATATTTTAATTGCTTTGCAGCTTAACTTATAACATTCTTTGCAGACGTTTTATTTTATCGTTGGCATGGAACTTCTAACTAATGGCATGGTAAGTAAGTAGATGGAATAATTTGAAGAATAAAGCTGAAATTGAAATAGAAACTCGAAAGTCTTAAGAACAAAAATGATTTTCAAGTTCTTTGATCATGGCAACAATAATTGATTTCAATTAATTTCAACCTTTTGATAATGTCTGTTTATGATGTCAAAAAGAAAAGCAAACACTTTCACGCAAGCAAAAGTCATTTATCAGCGAGGGTTTAATTTCATTTAAAGATGATTGCGAGGATGATTGAACAAGTCTGTAAATTCTCATCATGATACAAAAACACTTTCCTTGTCGAGAGACATATAAATAAAGCAATTATTTGAAAGAAATGAATAAGATTCCATCAACACAAAAACATAGAAAAGAATTTGAAAACATTCTAGTCACGTTCCGACGTTTTATCCTTAAACATGTCCGTCATATTGTTTGCTTTTTTCATCGTACAAAAGAAAATTCTTTTGGTTTCTGTTATTCTCTTTCAGATTCAATATTAAAATTAAAGCGCGTGCTTTGATATTCAGCCACATTGCTCTTCCCTTCCTTGTCGAATAACGCAGCTGATTATCTTCTTTTCCTATTCTTAATATCCTTGCTTCTGTTGTCAAATAAATGTTCATTCTTCTTTACTAACATTCTTTCTTCTCACTCGAAATAAGTCTTCCGAAAAGGAGACAAAGTCGTCTCCAAATGTGTTTTCGTTTCTTATCGTGATGTCAGAAAAATATCAAACGAATCTAAAGTCGCATAATATTTGAGATTATTGTCGGGAGAGTCTTTCATTTCGTCTGCGCCTCCTAAGATTTTTATGGCGTCGACCTAGTTTAGATGCTAAAATAACATTGAAAACAACTCTCATCATCATTCACTTAAACTTGAATGTCATCATTATAGAACTTCCATGAATTCTTTTGCCGCATGTTGAAACTTTTAATTAGGTCATTAAAATACGATGTCTTTCGAATCTAGATTTGATTTCACTCATGCTGCAGTAGTCTTCTATGTCACGTAATGGATGAAGTATGTACTTTTAAAATTACCAACTTCAGCCGGAGGATATTCGTGAAGATTCTCATGTAACATTAATAGTGGCGTTTCAGCATAATAAAATAGGGAGGGATTAGAATGGAAAGCATAATTTATGTAGGCCTTGACATTCAAATGGATTAATGAAACCACATGAATGAATCTTTACGGAAAATTTTATCCACTTAGATATTTAATTTCCCAAACACATAAAACAAAATATGTTGAGGCTGTGCTGTGAGTTGAACCCTAGCAGTTCTCCTAATTTTTCCAGCTTCTTCATTTTCTAATCCTTGCCAATTTTATAGAGACTCAGGTGGCAAATAAAAGTCTCAATAAAATAACCATGAACTTCAATTACAGGCGTTAGTGCTTGGAACATAAATCTTTGAATGATTCTAATGATGCTGTGCATAGTAAGTGAAGAACAAGAACTCGAGAGGAGAAACTTTAAATCTCATTTGAAATGCTTCTAGACAGCGGAAATTCTACAGGAAATCGCATCATATTGAAACCTTTTTCATTAGCCCATTCAAATGGATACAATATTGAGATTCAATGGATTGAATGTTTTATATTAAACAAGAAAATGGAATGGAAGTTCAAGATAATGTTCGACGGATATTAGAAGGAAGCAAAAAACCAAAGTTTTATACATATTTTATGTTAGTGAATGTAAATTAAATTAATTTATCAGAACTCTATTCGATTGAGAGCGGAAGATGAATGAAAGTACATGACTTGCTTGACTTTAATGTCTCAAACGAGACAAAAATAAAATGCAAAGAATGACACAGTAAAAAGAAATTTTCATTGAATCTCAAATTGATATTGAAAAACTTTTCTTTTTCTGCACATGATTAATTTACATTGAAGCAAACGAACGAGAGTTTAATTTTTAATTACTTCTAAATTACTTTCTAAATCTTTTTTATTTGCCAAAATATCAGACAAATCAGTTTCAATCTTTTTTATATTTTTGTTTGTAAAACATGGAGAAAAGTTTTTATCTTGAAAAGCAATAATGAATTATAATCGAGAGTCGCACGACAAAAAGAAAGAACTTTTATTGAGTTCTTCAGACTTCTTTTGATATAAAAATGAACAAATTTTTTCATAACTTTCTTTCTTTCTCTTTTCCTTCCAAATTCAATCTTTAAATTTATGGCATGTGAAAAGTTTTCCGCTTTTCTGTCTTCGTTTTACTCAAAGATAAACAAATGGGACAAATTAATCGGTTTGAAGTTTGATTGCGAATTACTTATGAAGCGAAAGGATGAATTGAAGAGTTTTTCATCAGTAATCAAACTCGAAGAAAAGTTTAACGAGGGATAAATAAGAAAAAAAAAATCGATATCACTTGTAAGACGATTATTTTGTTCGCTACCTTTCTGAAGTTTTGTCGGGAAATTTCCATGACAACAAGAGAATGGATAACTCTGTGAGGGGATAAAACTGATGAAGGAAAAAAGTGATGTTTAGTTTTCAAAGGATCCTCTTCAAATGATGTCTCAACATCTGCGAAAAACTATAAATATTTCCATCAAGCAATTCAATCTCACAAAACTTGAGAAATTTCCATTAACAACAATTTGAACCCTCCTTTTGCGAAAAAGAAACCATTAAGGAGTCAAGGCATGCACGAATGTAATAAAAAGAACTCTCAAGTTGCAACAAGCGTTGCCGGGTTGATTCTTCAAAGATTTCCTTTACTCAGCCTTCAGTCATTTGCATGTCAGAGTTTCTTCTCGTTTTCATTACATCAAATGTATGCGAGTCTCATGTTTTTAACTAAAATATAATTTCTGTTTTCAACGTTATGAACTTCATAAACATGATGCCAGTCACCATGAAACCAGTGCACGTAAAGGTATTTTTCCGATTTTTATATTTTCCGTAAATTTCACTTGCATCACAGCAAAAACGGAAACACTTGTTTGAATAATATTCAAAGAAGGGTGAAATAAATGAAGGCGAGGGATTTCAATGTCAATCTAGAAATTTATTGTGATGGGGTGAATGGAATGTTTGCTGGGTAAGGGACGATTCCATAACGATAACATTTGACTAACAGTTGGTAATAACTTTCACCCTGCTTCAAAATCCCCCGTGACGAAATTTCCAAACATAACTTTGATTTAATGAGAACTTTAGCTTGATGAACGTTTTCTGCCATTGAAAGAAGGGTGGAAAAAGAATAATAAATTTTTTTATATTCCCTTGATACTCTGACATTAATACGAAAGCTCAGAAGTATTTAATATTAAAATTGAAAAATTACCTAAAATTACTGTCATGTTAAATCATTTTCGTTTTCGCAGATTATTAAATTTTAATGACCGCAGAATAGAAGGTTTTGCGAGGCTTTTCAATCATTTTATGCCACCAACGCTAAGCTGAATATAAAATTGGTTTGGTTTGTAGGGTGAAATGTCTATAATCTCAATTAATCCTTATCGAACAAAGCACATGGCGACTCTCATATTTTTTTCATAATCTGTCAATGATTCAATGATTTTTTGCGGTGAACGTTTTTGAGCTAAATCATTGTGTTCTATTTTTATATTCTTTGAAAATGCGCGAACACGTCAAGTCCATCGAGAACAATAAATTTTGTCGACAATTGCTACACGTCATTTCTTTCTTTTTCAAATCTCTTATGACTACAATGAAATATAATGGAACACTTTATATCATGTTTTCTTGCGTTGAAACATTCATCGAAAAAACTTAAAAATCATCATTGAAAGTCCTTTAACAAGGACGAGTTTTCAGGTATTCAAGACTTCTTCATCTGACAAAATTCATGTTTTAAATTCATTTATAATTTATCAAGATTAACGTTGTTCAGTTGAGGCTTCACTTAAATGAAAGCTTCGATGGAAAAAGTTTTCATTTTCTATCTTTCTACTTACTCATAAAACAGTCAAGCTTCTTCTTTTCGTTTCATTAATTTTCCTGGGATTATGGAATGAATCGAAGCGGAAAGTACAGAAACACAAAAGCATTTACTAAATCTCTGAATCAAACATCATGTTGGAAGGTTTTTCTGCAATTTGACCTGTTCCCTTATCAAGAATTTCTCAAGTGAAATACTTGATATTGACAGGATGTGGATGACTTGCTTCAACAGCCAGAGATTACTTTCAAAGCATTCAAGGCACTTCAAGCAGACTCATCATCCGTAACGATTGTTTTCATATCGCAAATAAATTGCCCAAGTCATTAGTGACAAAGTTTTTATCTCACGGATGCTTGTCGTTAGTATGTGGGCTGCAATTTGCAATAAATCTGTAGGTTGAAGCATAGCTAAAGCAGAAGTGAAAACGGAGTAAATATTACCACTTCCATAAGGGTGTCATGAACATCAACTGAGATTCATTATGATAGCGAATGAGAAATGATGAAATGTCACACGCAAACTGACATTGTTCTGTTATCATCAAGAGAAAATGAAAAAAAAACAACAATTTCCATTCCAACAATTTTTTTCAACAATAATGGCTTTCAAAATTTAACATAAACTATTTGCAGAATGGTTTAACATGGAATCGTTCTTGTGGGCTTACAAAGACAATCAATTTCGTGGTAGCAGTTGGGAGAGAATTGTGAATTATGAAGCTTAATGGAAATATAGGATAAAGCGACATTCTTTTCTGCTATTTCATTACTCAGGAAAAAAGCAGATTTAATTTGATTTATGATTTACAGATCGAGTTTGTAGAGCAAGTGGAAAGTTCTCTCCTCATTTGAGTTATGCAGTGTTACATAAGAATCACTCGAGGTGGATGAAATACGAGAAATGTTTAAAAGCTCAAATTTCTCATCATGCCCGTCCATCAACATAATGCAAAATGAAATAAATTCGAATTTTATTCTTTAGAAACTACAAAGGTCGTTTCTTGAATTACGCAATTTGGAATTGATTTCAAGGATTTTTCTTGATTTGCCCTGTAAATATAAATTGAGTGTGGCGTCTCAAAAGAAAAGCTTCTGTAAATTATTTATTTGCTACAAAGCTTCTCAAAGCGCTTTCAATCTCAATACTTAACATGTGAAGAAGAAAATTTAATCCGTTTATCCATCAGAAGTGTAGTCAATAAATTTCCTTCACTTTTTATGCTATGATGATGACAGCATCGCAAATCAAATTTCCTTCAGCTCAGCTGTCGTTATCAGATCTTATGTCCGTCCTACAATATCATGAATATACATTGATTGCATTTTCAGTAATAAACTTATCGATTTTTATGATATTGTACACTTGCGTGTCGTTGTGGAACATAATACAAGCTGTCTATGTTGAATATGTTGAATGCATGTGAAAAGAGAACAGAAAGATTGTTGTTTTCAAATAAAAATATCTACTAAATACTTTGTATCGTGTATCGTTGACCTCTCGTTCATGTCATAAGCTAGATAAATGAATGAAAGTGTGTCCACTAAATATTTAGATGTAAGTAGAACAGAGTCTCAGGCGTGCTTTCATGTCTCTTGACATTAATACAATAAAGTAATCACATTTATTAGAATAGTAAATGTCAGCTGTTACGAAGGAAAGGGAACTAATTATAAATGAAAAGAACTTTGTCAGTAGTAATTAATTTCTCTTTCTTCGTACCCGTTGCGAAATTTCGAAATATAAATCTTGGCGAATTGTTTTGTTGTTATGTTCATATTACTCCCATTACATTGAATAGAATTTCTTGAATGTTTATAGTGATGTTAATGAGTTAATTCAATGAAAATATTCATGAAAGTGAAGTTCATTAAATAGCTGTTAACGACAGTTCATTTCACATAAACAACTAAATTTGCTGTACTTTCTATAAATATCTCCTTTCTTAAGTTGTTTATCAAAAATTTCTTACGAAAATGAAAATACTTAGGTACTTACTTAATTTGTTTTACGCCCCAGAGTTGTTTTTGATCAAAAGATATTTTCCAGACTTCTTGATTTACCTGATTTCTCAAGAGAGATTTTCAATCTCCCCAATTAAATTTCTCGATTCTTCCGTTTCATCATTAGCGATACTTATTAAAACGTAATTAATCTTCAAAAGTAAGAAGAGATTTCCTTCGACTTCTTTTTCAATGTAACATAAACAATCATAAATTCCAAACCGGTGATAAAATACTTCAGTATCATCTTTTAAAGGTACTTCAAGCTATTTGTTTCTATTTGCTTAGTAACTTCGTTTTACTTTATTTTAAAATTTTCTTTCCTTTCTTCTTGTTTGAAAGAAATTTTCCTCGTAGGTTTGAAAACGTCTTTGCCATCCCAAACCTCTCTTAGAATATACCATTACAGAAATAAAGAAGTCTGCCGCGACTGATATTGACGCTTTTATCGTTATAGTAACCCAATGAGACTACAATTTCGTCGAATGACAAATTTAATCAAATTTCACATGAAAATCAAGCTTATTTGAAATGCTTTGAGTCTGACTTTGAGTCAGATAGACTCTTTTTATGCGAACCTTTCATCCGACAACGTAAAAAAGGTCGACCGAAAAATAGTTTAGTCCTCTAAATACCAGCACAAAGACAAGAATCCCAATCAAATGACATTGTGGAAAAAGGTTTATGATCGTTCAAAAACCTCGACATCCTTGAAGAATAAAAAAGAATAAAATTTGATTCGATGGATTTAATCTAAAGCCTTTGCCAAAAAAACTGTTTTTGGATCGTATCGTTGTGTTTTCCTTCAAACTGTGCTACCTTATCAACACTTTCAAATGAAAATATTGACTTTTAAATGAAGGAAATTAATTCACTCACACCAATAATGTTTTGATCAAATCATTTTCCATAGATATCTACGCACTTCTCTCAAAAGTAATGAGATTTCTGAATTGGGAATGAAAAGTAAGAGGAAGTTTGTATAGAAATGACGATGCGTCCTTTTGGGTACAAATTAAGGTAATTAATTCTTCAATAGAAAGCTGAACAATACCGTTGGGGGAATGAAAATATTCACTCATGCCATGTGACTTTGGAATCCATGAGAATTCGTACGCTTTTGAATGTCATGAAAATATGAGGATTCTGATTTATTGCAATAGTTACGATTAAATGCTTATTATTCATAAAAATTTATGAAAACTTCATTGCAACATCAATGAAATGTTTTAATATCAAACTTTATTATTCAGTAATAATATCTTTCAAATAAAAGTCGAAAAATCTTCTGAGACAGTCAAATCATGTGCTTTTACTTTTCAAATGCTGCCAGCAATTTTCATATGTTCATTTGATGAATTTCACTCAAAATTTATGTCATTTTAACAATTCAAAGAATTTGATTGAAGTTTTATTGAACCTTTAAATTGCGATTCAATTCACAATACGAAAAACTTCTTAAGAATTGAAAGCTTTTCTTTTTTTTTCTTTCTGATTAAAAATTAATATATTGAAATAGTCATTCCCCATGATATCATAAATATTGAAGATGCTCTGATAACAAAATCCTTAAAGTAATCAAAAATCAAATCAAACAAAACCAATTTCAGTTCACGCCAAACGAACATTCCAAGAACGATATAAAAAATGTTTACCATTTGAATGTGAATATTCAAGAACATCTGAATAAATTCTGCTTCTGTTAGATTATTTCGAATATTTGCTGAGATATTTTATATAATTTTTTCTTTCTCATTCATAAGCCAATAAAAGTGGTGAGAAAACTTTCCATCGGGATAAGAAAACCAATTCTTCGAATATTTTTCCAACTTTTCCTATTTCTTTGTGGATTTCTTTACAATTTAATCATTTTCGAAAAATTTAGATATTTTGGTTAGACAACTTTGTAAAAATAACTTTGAAAAAAGGGTCAACGATGGATAAATTGCTTACAATGCGAAAATTACTGGTTTTCAAACAAACACGTGAACAAATGAAAATGGGCAATTGCTGAAGTAATTGTGACAACTAACAAGTGCCCAATGGGGATTTCAAAATGACAATCATAACCATCTGATTTAATTTTTATGTCATCATCATGCCACTTAGTTAACGAGTTGTGATATAATTAGACTTCAGATTTGAATTCAAATATCATTAATTTGTGTGATTACAACTTTATATTTTAAGCTTTTTCTGATTGCGTTTACTAATTACGCTCAACATTTTAAAATTTAAAAGTTGTCCTAAATCAATATTACCTTTACGTAATTTATTTCTGATTTATATACAATGAGAGTAAATTAATTTGAGTTTCTTTTAAGATTTATTTATCAACGAACTGAAATTTACTTTTCTCAAACATACGATTTATTTACAATTAAATAATGAAAAGCTTTCAGATTCAAATGCCTTTTTTGTATTTATTCAGGGTTCATTAATCATTTTATTGCTCCAGATTTTATTCATTGTGAACCAAAACGAATTTGTAATGCTACAAAGGTCTTTGCTCATCTGCAATTTCTTCCTTAATTTTGTATACCCTAAAACGCCACAAACTTGTGCTTCAGCAACATTATATTCACTTTATCGTAACTTCTACCAATTTATGGGTAATCACGAATTGAAAAATCATTTGATGATATCGGTCAGAATACATAACAAAAAAAAAGTTATAAAATTATCTAAAATGTTTTTTTCATCGATTATTTTAAATACAAGTAGAAAGAAGAAAAACATTTAATACTATTTTAAAATAGATAGTAAACAATAAATAGATTTATCTCAGTTCAATGTTTGGTTCAACACTTTCCTATTTCAATACACATAAAAGATGGAACCTACATAAATTCAGGATTGTTTACTAATAAATATTTCCAAAAATTGTTAGGAACATTCACCTGTTATTAAATTTATAAAGTTTTAATATTTACAAATATATTCTCTGACCTAGCTACAAATTTTAAATTTTCCTCCAACTTTGATAAACTTTTTTTCTTTTCGAACTTTTCAAACTCAAAACATTTTGAAAAGTACATAATTAAGAATTTTTATAACTTTGAGTTATCGCCATAGAACTGAATCTGCGTATGAACAGAATATTCACTTTTGCGGAAGAACTTTAAAAACAGTTGAGAATCAACGATGCAAAAACAATAAAGGAGAAGTTTCAAAGGAAAGCTTTTATGTCTCTACAATCAAAAACTGTTAGACAAACTTAAAAAGTTTCAAACATTTATGAATGATTTAATAGATGTGGACGTAAAACTTATATTTATGTAAATATTTTCAAAACATCGGAAAGTCTTTTCTATTTAATTTTTTATTTGTCAGGTGAATAACCTAAATCCAACTTACTTTTATATTACCTTTGTTCTAATATATCATACATAAAATGAAACCTTTACTATTAAACTATTAAACGATAAAAGAGGATACTTTTTATTTATTGTGTATATCCGATAAATGTTGTACATCCATAGTTATCAACAGAATAGTTATTACCCTGTATTTGATTTCAATTGTTTATACTTCACTTCCATAAAACTTCAAACTGAGAATCCACAGGACGTACCAGGTCGCAAATATAGAAGTGCTAAAATATTGAAAGTGTATTTATGAAGGTTAAAGATTCGTTATTACGCATGAATAAGCATAAAAATCAGAAAAACGAAATGAAAATTTATGATGAGCTGGAGCTGAACTTGGACAGTATTATAAATTATACTGTTTAGCATATTGCAAATTACTGTTCTCAAATTTTCACATTTTTGAAACTTTATTGAAAAAACTGAAAGCTTTCTGAGAGAATTTTAAGCTTTTGAAATCTGTACAAATGTTATTCATACATTTGTGAGGTTTTCAAGATATAAAATTTTAGAATTATTCAACGATTTCCCATTAAATATTCTTTTTCTAATAAAACCTGTAGTAAATTATCTTATAAGCTCCTTTGTTCACTTATTTATTTAATATCGAATTGTGTGAAAAGCTCATACAACTTATTTTAAATAACTTATTTTAAAGTTCTCTAATTCCATTTTGAGCACGATACTCTGAATTTTAAATCTAGCATGATCATGATGATAATACCTAAATAGAATTTCTCTACTTCATTGAAAGGAATATTAACGATGATACTTTATACAAACATTTTTATTATTAGTAATAAACATAAAATATGATTTTAAAATAAAGTGAAAAGAAATCATTCGAATAATTTTCAATCTTCTTAAATATATTCAAAGATCACAAATGAGTAATTTTCGTAATCCATCACAATCAAATTTAAATTATACAGATGAACATAAATCAGAAGCATGTTTAGCATCAATCATTGTGTGTGCAGAAGCATGTGTCAATATGAGTCAGAAGATTTGTAGAATTAAATCTGTTAAACAATGAATTTTGATTAAACATTTTATTCGAAAAATAATCTTCAACATCTTTTGATTTAAACATGAAAAGTGTTAACTTCCGCCGAGTTCTGCTACCTTTGATCTTTTCTAACTCATCTTAAGTTATTTTCCTTTGAATTCTTTTGCTCGATTTTTCGTTCAAGTGCACAAATTAAATATTTTAAGTTAACATAATAATTTTTGAAATTATGAATAAATTGATAAATTGTTAAAGTTGAGAAAAACTTAATCACTAAAGTGCATGTTTCAGGTTCTATATTAGATTTGTTGCACCACTTGAATAACCATTTGTATCATTGGTCTCATTTTCCAATCGTTCAATATCAATTCCATTTGATCTCGGTAATAATATTGAATTAGTTTGATAAGGAGAACGATTTCTATAGAAATAAACAGCGGCCAAGATCCCTAAAACAAGGAGTGGAATGAAGATCCAAAGCATCCACATTATTTGTGAATCTTCAACTTTGACAATTTCTTCAAGTTCTTTGATTTTCTGCTTTTGATAAGTTCTTTCCACCTCTAATTCATTTATCCGTTTCTTCTCGGTTGCAATCGTTTTATGACCCGGATCACAATTCTGATTCATGATTTCTTGCAACGCTTGAATCTCTTCTTCTCCGATTGCATTTTTCTTGAGACAAACGTTATAGTGAAACACTGCATGTTTTAACTTTTTCAAAGGTTTCAACGCATCATAACCGATGCTTTTGATTTGATTATCACCAAAGTACAAATATTCAATTTCTGGATTCTTCTCGAAAACATCTGCGTCCAACCATTTTAAGTTGTTATTGAAGATGTCAACACTGCGTAACTTTGGGAAAACGCTGATATCAGATTGCGTTAATGACACGAGATTCGAGTGAGCAATTCGTAGACCTTCAATAAGATTGAATTTAAAACTAACTTCAAATTACAATGCTTCGAACGTACCTTCAATGTTTGGAAAGAATTTTTCAAATCCAAATGGAAGGAATTGGCACATTTGCAGATTAATATTAATTTTCCTTACATCACTATTGGTTTTTTCATCAAGATGAGTTCCTTCTATTTCAGTCACATTAGCCAAAATCTCGCGATTGTCAAGGTTCTTTACATCACATGTGTAGACATTCCCAATCACAACCCAATCCTGATAACCAAATTTACATGTGATTGCGATAGAAAAAGTGTACCTTAATGTCAACAGTAATGTTAAAGTTGATAATAGCCTGAAAACTCTGACATTCCATTAGTTTTATTTCTGAAAATATTCACTTTAATGTAACAAAATTTAATACCCTATTGACTTCATTATTATGAAATTGATTAAAAAAATTGTCTCAGTTATACAAAAACACTTCTCGCACGCTTGAAAATCTCAGTAGAAATGATAGATTATCAGCCTTCGCGCCTCTTGCGTCTTTATTATTGTAAACATATTTATATTAATTAAAATATTTGCGAAAGTAACAAACACATACCAAACAACCATTAAAGTTCGGAATTCCCGAAAGATTTTAGTAATTCACGTCCTCAAAGTCTAGTATTTCTTTGTTAAACTTAACTTATTCAATAGAAAACTTGTTTAATCACTTGGTTAATCCACAATAAACAAATTTTGAGAAAATTTAGTAAAAAATATTTTGAGAGACTGTCAAAAATATTCTCAAGCAATTAAATTTGTGTTTGTGGCTAGAATAGAAATAAAATGTAAAATATTCAAGGAATTTGTTATCAATTTAATTTTGCAAATCTTCTCAGCAATCGAAAACATATTCCGTTTTATTCTCAATTAAATATAAATCGTGGTTTAAATTAAATGATGGTTAATTCAAGTGGAAATGTGTTTGTTGGTCACTCGGTGTTTTTTATGACAGAGTGACTAATAATATTACTTACATTTTCTTTAAAAATCTTTTTAAATCTAGATAGTCAAAGAGGCGCTTAACGATTTATTAAAACAATAGAATTATGAAACTCATCACATTTGATTGAATAATTTACTTTTCGCGCATACAAAGCAGAATAGGTAATAAATATCTACTTAGCATGAATACTGATTGATCTTGAAGTGTCCATAAAAGGAAGAAATGTAATAAAATTGAACTTTGAAGTATTGTCGTGCTAAGTTTTAGTAACTGAAATAGAGGAAAGTTTAATTCAAAGCTGATTACTTTGTATTTAGTAGAAAATCATCAGCAGTTTGATTGAGAATGTTTTCGACAGTTGCCGTTCCGCTTTTTATTTTTCTTACATATTCTCAGTAAGTCAAAAAGATTCATTCATAAAAATAAATTTCTCCCCTTCATAAAACTCATGTTTGGGATTCTGGAGAGCGGCGCTTGGAGAAACGTGGTTGTCGTAGCAACAAGGGAAGAGAATAAAGGAAAACATTCTTTCTGGGTCATTTGTAACAACAGATTCCAGTCAGTAAAACGGAAAGTTTATCGTGTGAAGGTTTGGCATAAAAGCCGCAAGGTAATTATTAGACTATAGATAAATATGTAGACTTTAGAAAACGTCTGTTTTTAATTCAAAGTGAAGTGTTTTCATCGTGACTTTATCATGTTGATGATAGTTCTACAAGATTTCCCCTACATCTGTTCATATTAAATCACTGTAAAAAGTTGAATGAACTTGTTAAAAAAAAGGGAAATTCTAACATAGAAGGCTGAATAAAAGTTGATAATGCGTGTGATTCATAAGCTGTAAACATAGTAGATATCTAAGATTGAAGTATCGGTGCAATTGGATATAAACCATATGGAAACATTTTTGCCTTTTTCATAACACAAAAGACGAGTTCAAAGCGATGTGGAAAATGATTCGTGAAAATTTTTTTATCTCTTAATAAGAAAACTGAAAGAGAAAAATAATCTCCAACTCCATGCATCTAACCCGATCTTAAAAGCAGTGATGTTCTTCGTTTCCATGCGTTGTTGAACGTGATTTCCTGTCTTGCTTCACGGCGACCCTGCGACGCTCTTAGCTAAAAAAGAAATGAAAACGAAACTATTTTTAAAATCTTTTTCTTTTTTGGATTCATTCTTCTGTCTTCAGTGCTGTCTGATCCCGAGACTCTGACGGATGGTGTGATGAAGAATGTGACGACAAACGCAGTGAATTGAAGGAAGTTGCAAAGACAATTTTATTTTTCGAAGGTTGTTTATTTACTTATTTAGTTAGATAAAAAAAGAGTAAAAATGAGTGATAAGAGTTTGTTGGATCGTTTAAATCGATTGATAAAAATTGCACCTGAAACAACTCATGACAGAAATGAAAACTCGTGGAGTGAAAATCTTTCAACCGAGAAGAAGATTCATGCAATAAAAATCACAGAAGAATGTAAATTAATCAACCCTTACTCTCAAGATAACTTAATTAAAAAGAAACCAAAGAAATCAGGAATTCAGTTGCTTAAAAAGTTAACGAGGAAGTGCAAATGGAAGCTTCCGACTTCAATTCTTATCTTCAGTGTCCTTCAGGTAAATCCTAAAATAGATGAAAAATTTCGCCATGTCGATAAGCAATGGCAATGTTCATTTCCTTATCTTATCATTCAATGAATTCTACAATGTCACTTATTTATTTTTAATTTCTCTTTCCCAGCTCTTCTTCTACATTTTCGTTCATCACAACATCACATATCAAACTTTGGCTTTTTCACCAAACCGGAAACTTGAACTGTGGCGATACTTCACTTATTCACTTTTGCATGCTGGCATAGCTCATCTTTTTATTAATATAATTTTACAACTTGTGATTGCATTTCCTTTGGAGACTGAAGTTGGTCACGTAAATGTTGCGATTGTGTACATTGGAGGGATTTTAAGTGGATCGTTAGCTGCTTCAATGGCTGACGATCTCTCGCTGATGGTTGGTGCTAGTTCGGGAATTTACGCTCTTTTAATGAGCTACATCCCACACATTTTTTTGGTAAATTATCACCTGATCTTTTCATATAAACTTACTCTCATTAGTCTCTGAACATTCAACAGAATTTCTCAACAATCTCGTTTCGTTTTCATCGAATGATCTTCGTCGGTCTGCTATCGATCTCTGATATTGTTTATGCAATTTTCCACTGTATGGTAAATGGAAACAAAGAACCAAAAATTCATTATCAAGCTCATGTGTTTGGAGCACTCAGCGGCATTGTACTTGGTTTTATATTTTTTAAATGTGAAAATACTGAATCCAGGGATGAGAATCAATTGTTGCTTAAAATTATCAAATGGACTTCAATTGCAATTTACTTAAGCTTTATTGTTGCTGTTATCATCATTGATGTTGTTCAAGATAAGACTTCTTAATTAATAAATTGTAGCTTTTTATAAAAGTAATAACTTTTTAACGAACTGAAAACTTAACATTTAAAACTGAGCCATAAACTTAGATAATTACAGGAAGTCAATTTTTCTATTTAACTGTGAAAATGATTTGAAATAAACTTTTACTCTGAAGTAAATAATGAACTGAGATTTTATTCCTGTTTTTAATTCTTTTATGTTTTTTTTCACGACCTGATAAGCTTTCGCGGTGATTCATAAACTTTTCATATCATTTTATCAAATGCTGCACCTTTATACATATGACGACATTTTTATCGATTTCTTAGTAAGATTATTCACTTAATGGTGCTTGTTGATAGCCATTTACACTTTTACGAACTTTTTCTTCACGAATTTGTTGGCAAAGTGATAAGATACAAATAAATGTGTACACTATGTAGATTGCAAAAGGCACATATTGCCAATTGAGTGTCACTAGATTGATGATTATTGCCACCAAAACTAAAAGCGATGATATCAGGTATGGGAATATTAGTGGAACAATTTTCTATAAGAAAAGAATTTTAATTGACTATTAATATTCGAATTAGGTAATAATATTCACCTTTGATGCTCCAACAATTAATAAAACAGCTGTAAGCAGTCCAAATCCATAAATTGCCATTTCTCCAGAAAGCATAGCAATTTGAACTAAGTAAATATGATAATAAAAATATTCATTACGATGTACTTAATAAAGAAAATCGACTTCTGTTTTATACCCGAATTATTTGTGTTCATCAAACGATACCCGGAAAAGGCGATGAGGCAACTGTGAAGAATGATTTCGAAGGTTCCAATTGCGTAACCTCCGGTTTGGAGATCAAAGCAGAGAAAATGATTAACAATCGGCATGGTTACTTGCTAGTTTGGTTCACTGTTAGTCACTGAAAAGACTAACAATATATCTTTTATGTGTATATCTTTTATGTGTGTACTTTTTGTTATCAAATTGAACCAACGATAAGAAATGATAAGACACGCATTTGTAGAAATTGAAATTCAGAAATGTTTTTATAACAATAATTATCAAGCATAGGGCAAATGTTGACATTACAGAAGACGTGATATTTTTAGATAGAAGTTGTTGCTACTCAATATAAAAACAGTTTAAAAATAAGCAAGACGCTGATTTAAAAAAGTATCAACAACAAAGAAAGCAAATCTCGTTATCACATGTTTACAAACATATAAATCAAGTGTCTAATTTTCTATCTGGTGTAACTGAACTGAAAATCAAAATACGTTTGTTACTCATCTAAAAGTTGAGATATTTAGAAAATTTCCGTATTCATTGCTAAATGAAAGATCGATCATCAATAAAGTTAGTCAGAAAATGTAATAACATTTATTTATGAGGAAGATTCTGAGGAAGAACGAAGCACAGAAAATATTCGACTTACGGTGTTTTTTCTCCCCTTGGTATCCCCCAAATGTGATTTTTCAAATTTCCCCTTGGTATCCCCCAGTTGTTGAGTTTTTTTGTGAAAAACATTGAAGAAATGCTCCAAGCCCTGTTTTCAAGGCAAATTTCCATTTGTTTGGTTTAAAATAAAGCTAAATTAGCTATCTGTACTCAGTTGGTGTACGACTTCCTTTAAAAATTGTAAAATTTGAATTTTAAAAAAATAATCAATGTTTTGTGAATCTCAGCAACCAATGTTTTTTCGGAGTTGCTCAAATTTTCCCGCATCATGAGAATTGGATTAAGCTGAATGTTTTCAATGTTTCCGGATAACACTGAAAAAACATTGAACAACATTGAATCTGAAACATTTGGGGTGTTCTAATAAATTGCTGTTGACATGCTTCAAAATATCAGTTTTTTTAACCTGAAATACAAAATAAAAATTAATTTGATAGCAATAAATTCATGAAACACATTGATTTCAAATAAATGATTTTATTGATTTTAAATTTTGAATTTCTTTTCTTTTTTGCTCCATCTGAAATGCATTTTTTAAACCTTAAACTTAAGATTATATTCATGAAGTAACAACAATCCATCAAGATCAGAAAGAGCAACCTCGTGAACCTTTCGACCGAAAATTGTTGATTTTTTTGCACATTTTCCAAATTTTAATTTTCATATAAATTTTTTTATCTTAAATGCCTAAAAATTTACACATTTTCATTTCTTCTGAATTATGATTTCCAATTTTTTCTTTACAGTTTTCTATGATTTTTAATAATTTGAACTTTACGCCAAAAACTTCTTCTCCAAACAACTTTTCTAATATTTTCTTCTTTGAATTTGAATCTGACTGTATGAAACTTAAAAATTTTCTTTTGTTTTTCGTGATTTTGTCAGTCTTTAAATCAGAACTTAATGGAAAATATCTTCTCGAAATATATTCAGCCAAAAACTATTTTCATTTTTTCATTGCCGAAAATGTTTGCATGATTCGTAAAAGAAAAAGAAATATAAACAGATTGTCCTAATAACTAATGATTTAAATATAAGAATAAGTTTCATCGTGACATTGCACTTAATTATTTCTAAAGTAAACAATTGATGTTACTTTACAAAACTATTGCACAAAAGCTGATATAAAAAGTAAAATTCTTCCTATTCGTTAACAACAGATTAAAAAAGAAAAGGAAAAAAACAATTCGAGACGAAACGAAATCATTGTTTAAGAAATAAGAGAGATGAACAAACAATTTGAATATTCTTTAGACTAAGGAAGAAAACGAAATAAAAATCACAGAATCTCTTATATTTGGTATTATTGAAGGGGCGGTGTGGGTGGTAGTGGGCTGTCCAATTAATAACCAGCGAAATGCGCACATGCGTTTCCTTCTTTTTCACATTTTTTTTAAAATTGCACGAAATTACGATGAACTTTATTTCTGCTTGTGCGGGGTTTGTGGTTCCTTTTCAAATGTCTTTACAACTTTAAATTTTTTTTTATTTTCCAAAATTCAAAACTTTCAAGATTTTTTTAAGAAAGAAAATTGTTTTCTAAATATTTTCAGTTTTTCTTTTAATTTTGCGCTGTCATGAACTAAAAATAGAGAGAAACACTTTTTGTTTAGATAAATTTCAAATTCTGATGTCCAAACAAAAAATCATTTTCTAGTTCATTTTAGTTTTGACATCAAGAAATATTTTTGGTTTTGGCATTGTTTTCTCAATCAAGTGTTTTTACAAATAATTACAATATTTTCGCTCTTCCCAGTTTTTCGAAAGATTTTTATGAAAGATAAAAGAAATCTTTTTAAATGCTAGACATCATCTGGTGATGTCCGTAGTCGTAATCTCATGGCTGTTGATGATGTTGTTGATGCAATCCAAGTTCACTACCATGCAGTCGAAGTGCCTGTTCGAGTCTTTGCTCTTGAAGTCGAAGTGCTTCAGACAAGTCAGGTGTGAATTGAGATTGCAATTGCGTTGGCTGATGATGATTGTTGTAAGGTGCACCATTATGATGATGACGGAATTGATTGTTACTATTGTTTTCATTACCATTTGATGCAACAACAGCAGCCGCTTGACTCACCGCAAGTCTTAAAGCAGCTTCGGCTTGGCTTCTCAACAAAGCTTCTGCTTGATGAATTCGTAAAGCTGCATCGGATGGATCTTGATGATGATTTTGAGGTTGATGTTGGTGATGAAGATTCGACATTGATTGATTACTTTGATGATAAGCTGAAGGTGACGACTGTTGATTCATGGGCTGATTTTGTCTCATTGCGTTTGCAAGATTAACAACTGCTTGTGCAGCTGAAGTTGCAGGATTTCCTGGCGACCCTAAACCGTTACATTGATTCTGATTCTGAGCAGCAATTCCTGCTGCGGCTGCTGCAACTGCTTGTTGATATTGTTGATGCAAGTGGCCGCTCGTTTGTGAACGAAGCACGTCATTGACAGAAAGTTTTCCATTATAATTTCCATTCGTATTAATGAACTTATTACAGTCACCGCCATTTTCGTTGAGTCCCGAAGGTCCATTATTCTGGTTATTGTTATTATCGTCATTATGGCCATCAGGTGGGGGCGATGAGAGTCGACCATTACAAGAAGATGTGTCTGAATGTGCAGATGGAGACGCTCCACGTGAACTTTTACCCATCGACAGCAAACTTGACCCACCAGCAACAGCAGCAGCTAAAATTGTGTCACGTTCTCGTCTTTCTGCTGCTGCACGACTCAACATATATTGTGCAGCAAATTGATGCTTTGGATCCATTCTCATATGTTCCATATGAGTTAAAAGACCTGCAAATCGATAAAAAGAAAACTTTAAATTGTCCTATTTAATTTGCAATGTTTTCTGAAAACTTACCAGCCTCATGTGTGAACACAGCTTGACAAACAGAACATGGCCACATTCTCAAACTGTTTGCCAACTGACTAGTTTCAGGATGAGAAGTTAAATGCTTACGTAACGATCCTTCATTTACGTAACTTTTGCCACATACTGGACATGGATGATTTGCAGTACGTCTTTTGGCAAGATTGAATTGATCATTTGGAGAAAGAGCGTCAACTGCTGGAGGTGCTGGTTAAAGAGAAAAAAAGAAATAAAATTTGTGAATAAATTGGTAAAAATGCTTCGGGGATTGTGTTTTTACTTGGAACGACAGTTGGTGCTGGTTCTTGCTTATGGTGATGCTTCATATGTTCCATAAGAGCTGCAATAGGTAAAGAAACGAAAGTTAAATTGATAGCTTGTAAACTTTCTTTAAATAAAGTTTTAAGAAACTTCATATAAAAATAATTAACTTCTTAATACATCAAAATGTTGAATAAATTTCGTTAAAACATAAATTCACTTACCATCAGCGCCCAAGAAAAGTTTATGACAGATGAGACAGCTCGTGGCATTGGGGCCACCAATTAACGCTGCGTGTTGTTGGAGAACGCCCAAATGTAATTGCAATTCCTGTGAAAAATCAACAACAGCGTGAAGTCGTTAGAAACTTCATAATTTTTTTTGCAACTGTAAATTTCATTCATCTGTGAGAAACTCGTCAACAATTTCGTATTTTTCATCTCAATAAACACAAAATGGTTCTTCTAGTTTTTTTGTGCCATTTTTTTTTGCTTTCATTTGTCAGCTTCTTCTTTATCCCTATTGATTGTATTGAAAATGCTTCCAATTTCAGCAGGGGATTATTTTTTTCATTTTTTTGTAATATCGAAGCGATTTTGTGACGACGTCGAGTAAATAATCTCAAGGTTTGGAAATGTGCGAGTTAATAAATGACACAAAAAGTGAGAAAATTCTTTCATTCCTTGAAAGTAAAAAATTTAAATCAGAAGATGCGAAAATGATGAAATTTTTCTTAATAAACTTCACTCCCATATGTTTGCTAATGTGTAAAATATTTTCTCAAATCAACCATAAAACTTTTTTCTAATATTTTAAAAAGTTGTTTGAAATTGGAAATAAAACAGAAAATTTATTTCACGCCCATTCCAAATCGTAGTTCGCTCATTTTTCTAACATCCCAGCCAATTAAGGTTTAAATACTTCATTATCGACTCTCATTGTGGTGATGGAATAATTTAAAACAATAGCATTGGCAAATTAATTAATTGCAAAATACAAAAGAATGAAGAAAGAGATGGCAAAAGAATTGTGAAACAATTTTGAAGCAGCTGAAACGTGAGCGTGAAAAAGCGATAGAAAAGAAATGAAAGAAATGTGCATAAATTGCCCGAAGACAATTCATCATGAAGAGACTTATCCATCTGGTCATGATCTAATGTGTGTTTGCCGATGTTCGTTCTTGATATTTAAAAATAATGAAAAATGGTAAATTCAACAGGTGTCTTGTCATCGTAACTTTTCTAAATTTTCATTGTTACTTGATAGTCAAACTTCAGATAAGAGTTTGATATAAAATTGCATAACATTCTTAACTCTTACCTTAGACGTATGTGTACGCAAACTTGATTCCGTAGCGAAGCCTTTGCCACATATATTACAGTGGAAGGGACGATTTTTAGCACGCTCCACCTGGGCATCATGATTGCGTAAATGTTGTTGAAGGTTGCTTAGCTGAATGAAGGCACGACCACAATCAGGAAGATGACATTTATAGGGTCGTTCGCCTAAAAATTTAATTACAACATTTTATATTTAGAAAAGAATGTCAAGGAATTAAATTTCGTCGCGAAAATTACGCCGCGTCTATAATTTAACTTTCAAAATTTAATTTCCAGGTGGCAGATATTGCGAAATACTTCAAAGGGTGTCGCTTAACATGAGAACGAAGTCAGATGAGTTTTTATTATCTCAAATCATTTCTTAATTTTTTCTTTATTTCGTTAATTGAATTGAAATCAGTTTTAATTTTTAATCAATCATTAATTCAAAATGTGTAAACTTGAAGTTGAGAATACGATGGAAAAGAAATCTTGCTCATAAGCTGAGAAATTTCATTGAGTTCTGAATCGCAACAAGCTCATTTAATGTAAAATCGCAGCGCTTCAACGAGGAATTTTAATTACTCATCAGCACCACGACTCATTCCATGCTCGAGCAGAAATCTTTTTATTGTCCCCAGTGAAAATTTATATTTTTTTTATTCATTCTCACTGCAATGCCTTTTTTCTCATCGTTCGCTTAACCCTTTTTTATTATTTTTTAAATGCCCGTTTGGCATGTTTGTGTAACATTTCAATTTGAAGGATTTTTTTTTATTATTTCTTCACTTTTGTGCTTATTTTGCTTTGATTTCATCTTTCGTGTTGGATTAAAAGATGAACAGTTCTTAAAAAATCTTTCCGGAAGGGTGAAGAAAGAACAAAAAATGTTGCGATTAAGGTGATGATGAGTTTGGGAGAATTAAAAATTAAGAAAAAATAAAATTCAGTAGCGTGGAGATGTAAATTTGCTTGTGTAGCTGGAAACAAGTTTCGAATTAAAAATATGTTTCAATAAACTCTTCCATAGAAGAAGGTGCGCAAACAAGCTTCAGACAATCAGCAAATATTTAGTTTTGCTTTCTCCTTTGGTGAGTTGATAATTGATAAACATTAACCCTTGAAATTATGTGAGAAACTTCATGATAAAAGTCAAAAATATTTATTGTGAAATACAATTAAAATTTCACAGAAAATGTCGTGACGCTACTGAATCATTTCTTCTTCTCAAGTTCGTTGCAAATTAAATTCTTTCGTTTCCTTTTCTTTTTTTCATTTATTTTCTAGAGTGGAAAGGTCACGTCCGGAGATGCTAAATGATTTCCCAGTTTTGCAGTTTTCCTCACTCATTCGAAAATGAGATGAGAAAAAATCGTAGCGTGGACAAATAAAAATAACATAGCAGCGGGGGAGGACTAATAGCTCGTTAATTACTCATTTTCTTTCACTTCTATTTGCTTCGAAAATGAAAACTTTTCTTCCTCCCCCTTGGAGTCGTTTCGAGTGGAAACGAAAATGTATAATTAAAAATTAAAAACTTAGGAGAGAGTCATTAATTGATTTCGTTGTGTCTTTGTCTCGTCTTGTTATGTTTCGTCGGGGTTGGGATAAACATTTTGAAATTTCAAGGTGAAGCTGAGATGACTTACCGGTATGTAATCTTGTGTGCTGCTGAACATGTGACAGTTGCTTGAATCGACGATCACAATAAGTGCATTTGTATGGCTTTTCTCCAGTATGAACTCGAATATGTTGAACGAGTTGATGATTACTGCTAAAGCTCTTTAAGCACTGTTGACATTGATGGGGCTTAATATCACCTCCAATTCCACTTCCAGGGGCTGGGGGTCCATTACGTTGTATATCTCGTGCATGTTGCATCTGCATTGCACTTTTGTGCATAAAAATCTGTGAATCAAAAAGTCGATGTTTTAACACCATAAAGCTTTAATCAATGAAAGTTGAAGTCTTCCATATGAGAATTTTGTGATATTTTCTTTTGCGGCAAGCGACAGGTAAAAGTTGTAAAAGTTTTTCCAAGTTTACACCTGGAAAAAAGTTCTCAAAGCGAGAGCAACTTTAAACATCTGCTTTGAGTAAAGAAATTGAAAGTTCTTTTATGAACTTTAGAAGCATGCAAAATGCTTGAGTAAATAAAAATAGACGAATAGTGTGAAGTGAAAAACTTTAACGTGCAATTTACTGGACGCAATGGAAGCGCATTGAACTATCAGCGAATCATTTTTCTCACGACTCTTTTTCACTGCTTGATTTTATTTATTTTGTTTGATTTTAAAAATAAGTTTTACCTTGTCGTAGGTTAGTGTCACTTTTTATTTTGCACTCGTGATTTTTTTGAGCAATACGCGTATAGCAAGAAAGTGAGATCACAAGCAAGCGTAGGTGTCAATTACATTCGGTTCAACACATTCATGAGTATAAACTTTATTTGTTGTTTATGTTATTCGAGAGAAATTTTGCACGTTTTGTATTGAATTACAATATGTGTTCATCGCAACGAAACACAACAAACCTAATATTTGTACAAGTCCCACTGCCGCATTGTAAACAACAATTAATTCCGTCAGTTTTATTTAAAAATCTCTCTTCGTAGATTTCTTGGTCAATTATTTTATGGGCCTAAATCAACTGTAAATGTAAACCTCGTGGTTACTATTGACATAGGTCGTAAGAAATAAACGAAGCGTCGATTTCAATATCCGATGCATTTAACTGAAAATTAGTCGTTCGCGACGAGAAAAAATTCACACGCGGCTTTCATATTCACTTAATTAACTTCGAAAGGATCACCAAGTAATTTTTTTTTGTAACTTTTTTACCTCTGTGAGTTAGTTGAAAAAGGGAAAACCTGATTTTTTTTTGTGTCGCGTTATAAAAAATCAATTTCGTTTTACTTCAACTGACAAACTATTAGCGGGTTATGCTGTTGACTTTAAATCACAAATGGTTGTTAACTTTTTAAGGAGTAATGTTTGTGAGAGTTTATTTTTCGATTTTGTAACTTTTAAATACTTTAAAACTCATCACAAGATGTACAACTATCCTGTACAGCGATCACGTTTCTTCTACGCATTTTTTAAACGAACTCAACTCAACGATTTCAGAACTAGAACTTTTTTCCGACTTTTCACACATTGCGACAGATTCTAAGTGAAAAAATGCTGCCTTCTTTTCGTAGCCGACGAGATAAATAAAAGAAATAAGACTATAAAAATGTGTTTGTAACTGCACACATTTTTCAGGCGTTGCACATTGGAGTTTGTGAGATTTTTTTCTCTATTTTTGTTCGCGATTTTTTAACCTTTTTCTAGTTTACTGCTGACTCTTTTTTTCGCAACTTTTCTCCATCTTATAGTTTTTTGTGATGTTATGTCGTGGGTGCTCATGAGATAGTTTTGCTAAGTGCATAACTTTATAATCTTCTCAGAACTTATTTACTACATAAGCAGAAGTTTATTTAAAGATAAAGTGTTAATTATGCTTCAAAATGAGAGATTTTTGAAGACACAATTAGTTGTATGTAGATAATTATGAAGTAGTTATCATTAGCATTAATAACAATCATTAATTCTTTAAATAATTTCTTTCTCATGCCAACTAGCTTAATGACCTTGCGATGTGTTTTTGAACCCGAAAAAAAACCTCAAGAGCGTTCGCGGAAAACGACGTCGATTTTCGCTATTTTTTTCCTTCTTCAGTAAATAAACTTTTTTTCTCTCTTTCTTACTGCACTTTTTTGTTATTTTCACATATTTATCTATTTATATTTTTTTACTTATAGTTTCTCAGGGAAATGCACTTTCAGAGCAATGAAAAGGAAAAATGTGCTGCGATTTTAATGTGCAATTTTTTTATATTCATTATTGCTTATAATTTAAAAATGGATCAGGGAAATGCGACAATTCACTGTCTGAAAATTATTCAAAACGAAACAAAACTTTGACGACCTTCGTCTAATAAACCCGCCGGCATAGCAGACACTCAAGAAGGTAAATTTTCTCAACCACAAAAAAAGTGCAAATTTTCTCACCAAATTTTTTTCCACAAACAAAACTTTTACAACTTTTTCTTCGTCTTTTTTTTGATTCTGAAATCTTAACGTCTTTTGCAGTCAGCTGTTCTCATCAAAGTTTTCTTAATCACTTCCGAGAGTGAGGAAAATTTGGGTAAAATTAAAGATATCAGAGAAAGGGTGAAATTTCTTCTTTTAATCCTTCAATGTTGAGTTCAAGAGTCACATAATTTTATTCATTTAATTTTGTTTTATTTCAGTCGTTCTACTTACCAAAATATTTATCGAACTCAATATCCGCATTCATTTTAGAAATAAAAATTAAACTAAAATGAAAACATTTAAAATCAAATGAAAAATCAAAGAAATCTGAAAATTTAAAAAA
>CVRI01000064.1:178978-242694 GCA_900005825.1 Clunio marinus | reverse complement strand
CACATTTAAAAAAGAACCTCACGTGAAAAAAATATTCCAACGAAATTTCAAGTTTTTTTCTATTCACGATGAACTTATTTCAATTTAAATTAAATCACTTTTGTTTTGTCTCTAAAGAAATTTTGAGAACTTTATGCCAATTTGAAATTTTTAACTTTATTTTGTGATTCTATCAATATTTCACTTTCCTTTATTTTATTTTTAACTGTTAATGATTAAATGTAAGATTATTTTATATTTCTTTTAATATTTTGAAGAATAATTAATGACAATTAGTGATAATGTTTCTCCCGTGCTATTTTATACAACTTTGTTCATCGAGAGTTGTTCACTGATTAATATCATTTTTAATTATTTCAACAATTATGATTTCTTTTTCAATATCCTTTTTTCACTCAGGAGTTTTTTGGCACACGTTGAACCTGCATCCAAGCCCGATGCAAACTGCAACTGCCTCCCCAGGATATGCAAAAATGATTCCATGATTGCCTTTTCGTACTTTTTCATTATTTTCGGGCATCAAACGCACACAAATTTGTTCACTTTTTCCACCCACCACAGCTCCCCACATCAAACCCACAGTCATCCTATTATGCCTCGTTTTCTGATGCACAATCTATGTTTCGAATGCTAGGCCTCGTTCATTTCTCATTCCATCAACAAATTTGTTTTTTTCATTATTTTGGTTCACTGTCGGCTTTTGTATGGGCATCCTAAATGCAAATTATAAAGGGGATAAGTTCGATTTGTTGTCTCTTTCCAACAACTGAAAATTTTTGATGGGCTTTTGATGCCATCTCTTACTGCCCTTTGTATTTTTGTCGAACACACATAAAACCCTGTTAAAAGTGCATGTTCGGAAAAGTGCATTCTCGCAGTATAAATACAATCACATGGCTTTCCTTTCTTGTGTGGACGCGTGCGTGTGTGGAGATTTTGTGCGTCTCATCGATTTTTCCGACTCATACTTTTTCCGGTAGTTAGTCAGGGCGAGAAAAGGCCACCCACTCATATTAAATGTTGTCTGCTGAAATGTGCATTTTATACATTTTATTTCGAATATACATCATGCTACCTCGTTCCAGAGAAATGTATGCATTTTGTGCACTTGAAACGGGGGAAATTTTTGGGCCAGGGTACAGCCACGTCATTTCACTAGCCACAACTGTATGCATTCCTCCACATATTTCGATATGAGAATGAGAAGGAGGAAATGCGAAAACTCACACAAATGTACGAATTGCATTTGCATTCAATGCTTAAAAATGGGGAAGCTTTTTATGCCTATTTCTCATATTGTTAGTTTACTTAAAGGGCTATTTTAAAACTTTGGTAGCAATCTTTTAAAATCAGTGTTTTTAGTGCTTTCCCTTTATATCTAGTTAAATTTTCTTTTTGGCCTTGTTTATTATCGCTTTGAATTAAATTATTTAACTGATGAATGATCCCTAATGAAAACTGAGCATAACAGATGAGAATAGAAAACTCTCATGATTCTTGTTAACAACATTAATTTTCATATTTTCATATTTTCATAAAAGGCAGTAGAAATAAATTCTACCTAATTAGCTTGCAAATTTTTCAATAATAGCGAATGGAATATTTTTTTAAACTAAACAATGCATTTTTTGAAAGCATTGAAATATTTTCTGTAAATATGATTTATGATTGACGTTGTAAAAGCGAATTTCCATAATCATTGCAATCAACTTTAATTTGGAGTTATTCGTTTAAGAAAACTTGAAATTTCTGTAGACATAACAACAGACAAGAATATGAAATCGTTTTTCTCACATCCTGTTTTTCATTGCACCACCATCACATTATTTTTCTAAATGTGCATTAAATATTTTGAAGTTGGTCTTTCCTATTTGCATTGCAACTAACAAACACAAGTAAACCTTCGGTGTTGTGCATGCTTTCTTTCCCTTCGTTACTCAATTTGAAAATCAGAGAGTTGAAGTGAAAATTTCTGTGTCTGAATTGGCATTTTGTTCAAAACTTACAGAAACATAGAGACACAAGACAATTGTAATGATACTTTCTGTGCGTTAATATTTATTACAAATTGCAATGATTGTAGAGCAACCATATAATGGAAATTCATCTTAAAACAATAACATCAATCAAATGCACTTAAAAAATTAAAGCTTTTGATTTATTCTTCTCATCGTAATCAACTTCAATCATATTTCAAACCTTTGCTTGTTACAAATAACAGCAAAACTTTCCCAAAGTCAAGGAAAGTGAAATTTTTTAAAAACTTTTCTTATTTTTAAAAGTTGAAGTTGATGAAAGAAAAAAAACTCACAGAAATTTGTTATTTTTTCCTTCGAATAGAAAAACTCAGAGAAACTTTATTTTTCTTGGAAAAGTTCTTTAGGAAAAGTTTCTCCTTAAGCGAAATGAGTTCTTCTTGTTGTTAGGAATTCATTTTGTTCTCATTCTAAAAGTTCCATTTCGCTGAAAAGTTTTTCATTTTATCATTTCACCTTTCTCGCAATCTTCTCTTTGCTTTGACCACTGAAGTAAAAAGGTGAAATTTCTGAGATTCCTCCAACAGAAAATATCTAAAAAAAAATTTGAAAAGTTTTACAAACTTTTCATTTTTGTTTCGAATCATTTTTCATCGAAAAGTTTATTCGCTACTCGTTGAAGTGAAATGACTTGCGAATGTTCAGCTTGAAGAATTGTATTTATAAGAAGAAACGAAACGATTCATAACGAATACAATTAGGATTCATTTCGAGTAATAAAAGAATTTCTAATTAAATCATTTGATGACCAGAAAGAATTTGATTAAAAAATCAAGCCGGAAGATAGAAAGGAAGATGAAAATTGCTTCATATTCAGTTCACGCAAAACCAGTCCAATCAAAAAGGGTGTTTGAACTAATTTTCTCGTTTAATAATAAGCGGAAGAATGAAAGAAATGAAAAAAAAGAAGAATGAAAGGATGTTTGATTATTTCGCGATTTCCTTCGTTTGCCTTTCCCCCACACCATCCATGACAACAGACAAAGTTTCACAATCATTGCTCTTTTCTTGAAATTAAAATTTACTTTTTTCTTATTTTTTTGCCTTGGCCAATTCGTCGGAAAGTGTTGAAATGTCTTGATGATTGAAGTTGGGCGCAAAAATTAAAACGTGAAGGAAAAAGGGTTGAAATCGTTGAATCCTTTTTTCCATTATAATTTTTTTGTTTTCGCCTTTTCTGTTGTTTTTTATTGTAAAAAATGAATGCCGTAAATGCATGGCCGAGAAGGACTTTGAAAAAGGAAAAATTGGTTAAGATTGCTTCTTCATTGTTTTCAAGATCGACCTTTCTTGACTCGGCAGGCTAGGTTTGTTGTGAAGTGAAACAACTTTCCTTCTTTTTCGAATCAGCAAAGTTTTCTTTCATTCTGAATAGCCAACCTCATCTTTTTTTATTTCATTTTTAATTAAAAAGGGTTCAGCTGAATGCTTTTGGGTGCGCCAAGATTGCTCAATTTATGATAGTGTGAAAAAATGTAAAGTAAAAGACAAGAGAATTGAAAACATTTAAAACTTCTTTTGAAGAAAGAAAAATCTTGCAAATTCTCATCAATGAAGAAGCTTTTGTTGAAAAAGAGAAAAAGAAAACATTCAATGAGAAGCAATCATAGCTTGATAGTCTATTCAATATAGAGAAGACAAAATAAATATTTATCAGTCAAAAATTTTCCAATTGAGTTTTGTGGCACTTGCGGTTACATAATTATGAACGATAGGCTTGTTTCATTATGTAGTGTGAGAAAAGATTGTTGACTTGTGATGAAGCTCATGGGAAAATTCTTTGTTATCTCAGTTAACATTTAAAAAAGTTTTCATTTTCATGATTCTTTTGTTTTTAAGGAAATTTTGTGTGAAACTGATAAACGCTTCATTCTTGTCATGAAATGAAGAAAAATAATGAAATGATTGAAAAATTTATGGGTATTGAATGACAAGAAAGTTGAATATTTTCCACCATATTTCAATGCACCATTTGCTAGCAGATCTCGGCATGAAAATGAATTAAATCCCATTTCAAATAGGACGTCATTAGAGGGTGTTTTTGATTTGTTTACAATGCTTCTTTGGGTTTCACTTTTGTTCTTTTCTTTCTTCTTTTTTTTCTAATAAATCTCGCGAGGGTTGACGGAAATGCACTTTCCATTAAAAAGGAAAAATAAATCCGAACTTTGACGGGATGAAACGAAATCTCATTAATTCAAGCTCGTCTTTGTCAAATGATTGTCGAAGGGATGAAAACTTAGAGAACTTCGATGATAATTTCTGCACTTTTTAATTTTTTTCGGATGATCTCTTTTAGTAACTTTTTCATATTTCAAAAATTTAGCTCATTGCGACTCCCTCGTTAACAATTATCTCATAAATTTTTATTTCAACCCTTTCACAAATTTTAAGGACATTTATCTCTTCTTTCAATTTCCATTCCTCCTTCTCGACTTGGCCTTTGGATATTTTTATTCTCGGTTGTATAAAGAAATTGAATCAGAAAAGCATTTTGCAGCATTGCCATTTGGATAAAATATTAAAAAAAAGGGAAAAAAGTGAAAGAAGAAAAACAAAAATATAAAAATTGGGAAAAGGGTTGTGATGGTTTCGATGTGGGATGAGAATATTTGCGTGGGCATTAAATTCACATTAAAGATGGCAAACAACACGATGGTGTCGAGGGTGTTAAAGTGAAACGAAAGAAAAAAGAATGAAAATTGAGTCGAAATGGTGATCCTTTGTTTGATTTCTACTCTTGTTTCTGACGCACGATGTCATTCTTGTAATAGTTATCTGATATTATTGATTCTACTTCTTTCAAATACTCTATTTTGGTTTTAAATAATTACCAATTTAATTGAACATTTAAGCCTATCAAACTTCATTCACATTTTCATCCGAAATTTGTCACGGTAACAAGCAATGAAATCACATCATCGCATTCTGTCTTCTATTAATTCAATTAGAAGGGAACTTTAAGAATTTTCACTTCAATCATTGACGTCTTTAATAACCACTTTGAATAACAAGCTGATAAGAACACGCTTTATAATAAATTTATTTGAAATAAATTGTGTATGTTGAAAAAAAGCAACATTATTTAGCAAGCAAACGAACAAGACTAAATTATAATAAACTTATTTAACAATTGCTTTTTACCAATTGCAGGGGGTAATTGCGGGACAGGTGTGAAACAGAATGGTTAACTGGAAATGGTGACCTATAAATCTACCTGGACAATAATTCAAAACGGGAATAAAAAATAAAACAAAAGTTGCATGAAAAGAAGGGCCAAAGAACAATGCACAACAAAAAAGAAAGCGGAACATACATTCAATAGCAACAACAACATTGTGCATGTATGTTGTAGCATCATCATGGCTTTGACCTTTCTCGGGGATGGCTTTTTCGGAAATGAAGAAGAACTGCGATTTAAGAGTGTTTATGAAGGAAAGTTTCAAAGCAGAATAATTTAATAAATAGGAATGAATTGAATGATGTTAAACGAACATTATTTAGTTAGATTTTGCTCTACAGTTATTCTTGCAATTTATTGGTCTTCCAAAAACCATAAAATCTCATCCACTGAAACAGATGAATGACTAAATCCATTCCATTTTAAAACTTTCCCGTACATCAATTCCTTGAAAGAGTTAAACGAAATATGCTAATCAGTTTGAATGGACCCTTCCTGTTGCAACTCTCAGGTTATTCCCTTCTTCAATTAAACTAACCCGTAGTGAACATTTGACAAAAAACGCAACATATGCCAGTTTGGACTCTTCTTCAAAATTGGTTCGCTCTTATTGTTCTCGAAAATATCAACCTTTTTGTTCTTATAGACCTCAGATAGCAGTTAAGAACCGTTAAAATTTCCATGTTAATGTTGTAACAGATTTTAAGAAAAGGTCAATGTCTTGTTGAGTAGAATAAGACTCGAAAGGTTCACATTTCAGTGGTTTCATTCATCTTCATGTCTTTCATTTGTATTCAATGAATTCGTAAGAGTTATGCGAAAAAATAAGCAACAATAGCAGAGTGCAAACTGCATTCAGCATGCGTAGAAAAACGTTGTTGCAGCATGCATTTTGCATTTTACAAAATGGACAAAAAACCTTATTGTGAGTTAAATTTTTTCCGTTTTTTACGCATACTCATCGAGCACTGAACACGTTCGCGAGAGAAGCAGCAAAAGTTATTGATCCTATGATGCTGTTTTGTATTTTTGGAGGTTGTATGCAAACATTCAAAGGGGGAGGAAGGCTTTTCATCGATGCAGTTGGATGAATGTGGAGAGAGGAAACAACAAAAGGATTGGAAAGGGAAAAAGGTAGAAAATTGCATCCCCGGAAAAATTGCACATACAGATTATGCACAAAAACTTTGCTTCGTCCGTTGTTGGATATTGTCGATAAATATTTAATTTTTATAAAACATTCATTCCCCCAACGATTTATATGAAGAAATAAGAGCGGATTTTAATTTCATTTTCATGCAAAAATTCAAAAGTTAAGTCACTCGATGAAATTTTGTTTTTCAAGTGTATTTAGTTTGGAGAATTTAACATCACTTGTGAAGAATGAATTTGCCCACCAGTCATTTTCAACTGTTGTTGATGCATTTTTAATGCTTGGACCAATACATGACTCCTTTTTTATTATTACGATACATTTAAACGCGCTTGGCAATCGTGTAAATATTTATGTTAAATTATTAACCAAATCTTTAGAGATTTTCAATTGTCAACTCATAAATTCATCATCTATTGGTTTGATATTTTATTTCCTCTACATGTTTACAATTTTATTTTAATTTTAAAACCTGAATTCATGAGTTCTTTTGCCGTTGATATTTGGTCGAAATTAAAATTTTAAATTAAATCAGAGTCCATCAGAGTAAACACCAAACCTTTTGTTACATCATCACTCACAAAAAACATTATTATGTGCAACTCTTTACCTGTGTATTGTGTAATGGGATTGAAATAATAGTTAAATGAAGAGGGAAGTTAACACATCAGAAAAATCCAGGGATTTAGAGAAAATCTACTTGATTGAAATTGAAGATAATTATTGTTAAATATTTTAAGGAAAAATATTTCAAAATTAATTTTCTAACTTATATTGATCGAAGAAGTTTCCAATTCAGAACGAGTATCAAGTCATGCTTATAATGCCATCTGGTGAGAAAATATTTAATAATCATCATTGATAGGAGTCATTACCATCATCAATGACATTTTGAAAGGACTTCTAAACCATACAAAAGCTGAAACATTTTAAGTTCCACTTTTCCTCACAAGATGACACTACTGAAAGTACTGCTATTGAAAATTTTTCAAAAACCATCAAAGGGTGAAACTGGAGGGGATTTTATAAGCAATCTAAAAATGAAGGTTCATTTTATTGTACGGGGGAAAATTTTGTTCGACTCCGCCCATACTTTTTACCAACATATTTTCAAGTCTTTTAGACTTATTTCAATTTTCAAATGAACGAGTCATTGGAATATTTAATTCAACGCTTAAGTGTTGACTTTGATGAGGTGACATTCAGGTGACAAAAACAGATTTCAAATGATTTTAAAGTTTTACTTGAGAAGTCTTTCAACAAGAATAATCAAAAGATTATTTATTATTGATTGTACTGAAAATATTTATTCAAATAAAACACAAAATAAAACTAAAGAACTCGGAAAGTTGTTGTTCAAATTTGCATTCATTCTGAAATATTTCATATTATTGATCAAATAAATAAAATTTTAAAGTTCAATTATCTTCCGTTGTAAGTAATCAATAATGTATTGATTTGGAGAATAGCTAAAGTCTCGTTTAAAGTGTCCTTCAAATAGAAACTAGTTCATTCTCTTTTCACAATTGTTTATTGATTTCCATATTGTATGCATCTTCCCCTCAAACAATTCTCTGATAATTAAGTTAACCAACTCCATCCCTTGTCATGACATCACCGATTATAATCATCAACATCATCTTCATGTTCTGTTTACGTTGTTTTGTTACATGTTACACAATAAACGGCTTCTAATTGATTTTTAAATCACTCGAAGCATTTTTGAGCCATAAATCAATTAACCGACAAAACATTTTGTTTTACTAAGCAAATAATATCAGAGAAGTCGAAAAAATGTTCCGCGAAAAACACGAGAGGAAAGCAAGGACGGTAAGCGGATCATTTGCACCTCATCAAGTGCTATATTGACAAAAAAAAGTCGCACTTCACAAAGAACAAAAAAAAAAGTTTGAGCTAAATGAAATTACCGTCATCGTCATTCTTTCTCCTTCTCTTTTGAAAGCGTTTACCAAGTGAAAAATAATCTCTCTGAATAAAAAAAAATGAAAACCACCAAATAAACAATGCCCATAGGGAAAATTCTTTAAACGCACCGATTTGAGGCTGACGCGAGAAAGGAGACACGAAAATGATGCAAATTTCCCACACATTTCGAGGTCATGAATGCTGGACAGACGAGAGGCCGGTTATGCGATTTGCGAGGGAAGTTTGTGGTTTGCCATTCTCTCGTCTCCAAACCGTCTGAAACCGCTGAAAAATCGCACACGGGGGAAGATTTTTTTGCATGCTTTAGCAATTTACATATTTTCCGAACATACATAACAACATGTAGGATAAAAAACAGCGATGATGAGAAAAAAAATCACGCAAATTAACTGAGCTTATGGTGGATTCATAGATAAAAGCGTTTAACTAGATGAAACAGAGATTAAAACATTTCCTGGAATACTCATCGAATGTTTTATTATAAAATTAATGAATTGCACAATAATTCGGTTATCTAGATGAAATGTGATTCATCTGATGATAGAAAATCCACAATAAATGACCAGCAACACCAAATAATGCTACAAATAAAACTAAAACATCAACAAGAGACAAAGCACAATGAAAAAATCTCTTCCGATGAATTTTTCTCCCCGTTCTTATTTTGACATTGCAAAACAGCGTAAAAACATTTATTTTGTTTTCAAATTGAAATTGTGAATTAAAAACAGTGTGAGCTTTTTTTAATTCTTTCTGAAGGGGAGCGATTTTCACGAGTCTTTTCATGCCACTTTTTTATGTGTGGAACAGACAAAACGCAATATTTGGTAAATGGAATGTTATGAGGTTATTTATGTGAGAAAAATGTTGTTGGTTTGGCTTGGTCAAGAGTCAAATTGTGAATGGGTTTTTTCATTTGAGATTTCATTCAATTCTAATTGTGTTAATTAAGAAATCACTCGATTATTGAATGTTGGATAATATTGAAATTATTGCAAGACATCACAATACATCCAGAAGGCTTAAACAGTAAATTAATGAAAATAAATCTACTAATGCAAAGTTATGTAAAAAAAGGCTCACAACATGCCAGCACACAAACCATAAATTGGAAACATAAATGTAATTATGAGATTGGACAACGCAATGGCAACAACATAAGAAGAAAATTTGTTGAAGATCATAAATTTACCGTTATTCTGGTTTCAGCTTTTTTTTCTCACTAAAATTTTTTTCATTCACTTATGGAGTGGAAAAACGTGAAACCATCTGTTCACGATAAAAAACCGGACTGTCTGCTTATTATTTGTTGTCGTGCCGTACGGCATTGTCACAAAAGAAGGACGTCCATACACAGGATGGGCAGTGGTTAGGAGAGTAAAGTATTTATGAGAGTCTTTTTTGTTGCGTACATTCATAGTTGACACATATGGAAAGCTGGTTTGTTTCTTTTTTATTCTCAAATGCAACTGGTAGTCTTCATATGTCTTTTAAAATTTCTTTACTTCATTAATCTGCTTTCTTTTTAATAAAAATTATGAAATGATTTCTAATTTAATCGAAATTCGACTCCCATTTCCGCGATCTATGAAATTTTCGCGAAATTTTAGTTAAATTCAATTTCCTGTAGATACAAAAATTTATCGAAAAATTAATTAACAAAAGGGAAATTTATTACGACAGGCTTCATAAAAATGTCACTTTGCTTCGATGTTTCACTCGTTTCAACTTTTCATTCTTCTCTTCTCTCGATATTAAATTCGATGAAAATTAAAATCAACCAGCCAAAATGGAATTTTAATAATAATAATAATAATAATTCTGAAACAACGCCATAATCCCTACATTATGATTACATAGAAATAAAAATGTGAATGTAATTAAAATGCAGTTGCAATGTGTCCGTTTCCATGGTGATGCTTTTTGCCTTTGGTCCCAGAATTCTATGTTTTTGAAATGGATATGTGGGTGGTATGAAAAGCAGGAGATTGAAATTAAAATCACAACTTTTTCTTCCTCATTTTTCTGCATTCTTTTATATGCTTTTATTGAGCTTCATGCATTTGTTTGCAGGCATAATACATCACGTAATGTGGAATGCATTTATTCATTCTTTGTCCATTCTTGTTTTTTGCGTTATAAACAGCGAGTTAAAAATATGAAAGTGGAATGCAACTTAAAGTTGCTCATTCTATGTACCCTCGGGGAGCTTATGAATTGAATGTTCCGGCTTCACAATCTCTTCTGCATTTCTCTACCATTTCAGAAATTAATGAGTTGAAAAACATAATTCGATGTATCATGTTTTATGTTGAAGCACAAATGGGGAGGACAGTTCAGTTAACAGCGTCCAAAATAAACAGCCACATCTCTTTCCAAATGTGATCGGAAACAGGGAGACGAGAAGAAAAAATCAATAAATGCATAATTTATTAGTTGCGAATATTGAAAATTTCCGAAATATTTTCCACGCATGTTCTTGTTCAAGTTGCTTTTTGAACTTTTATTAAACAAAGGATGAAAAGAAATATTTTTATGTCGAATTTGTGAATTGTTCAGTGAGGTATTCATTTTATGCACTAATAATTGCTACCTACGCATATGTCTGACGGTACAAAATCAAATCAATATTACAAAGAATTTCATTTCTAGTTATTTAGCCACTGGAATGTTCGAATAAAGTTGTCCTTAACTTTGTATGTTGCTATGAAACGTTTCATGCTCAAACCATAAACGAAAACTTCAAAGATCTCTCTCAAAATGAATACCTAATCATAAAGTTTACTTCTCAAAATAATCTCTTGTAAGCTTTTGAATTATCAGCAAAAAATTAATGACTTCGCTTAAACATAAAACTAAAAGTTCTTTTTTCATCTTTTTTCGAAGACACAAGCAAGAAAATTTCATCCCTTCGTTAGTTACAATTTCCTTTATATTATTCAAACATTGGTTTCCTTTTCCCAACCAAATCCATTTTTTGATCCCTTATTAATATTTATGCTTAGGATCACAATTGATGATAAAAGTGAAAATTTCTCATAAAAACTTTCTTTCATATTTTGGAATTTATGAAAGTATTTTGGTTTAAAAAACTTCATTCATTTGATCATGATGTGCCTTTGAGATTTTTTTGTCAGCTTCACAACGAAGACGAAGCATTTTGCAGCATCATGAAAAATTATAATTTCTGTTTATCATGCTAAAGCTTTATGTAGATGTAAAATATGAAAAAGAATTCTAAGAAAATTTTCATCATCACATCAAGAAAGTTTCTTATTTGATATAAAATATTTATGTAGAATAATGAAAAAGTGAGTTATAATTTTCCCTTTTTTAAAATACCTTAAAGTCAAGACAAACACATGTAAAGCTATAAAAACTCAAGTAGATAAGAAAATCCTTTTCATTTTGATACTTTTTTTACGGCATTCATCATAATGGAATTATTTAGGTGTTTGTGTTTATTTCTTTTCTATATTGCTGATGTTAGAAAAGGGAAGTTAACTTGAATTGGGTCAGAATAATATTTGATAATAATAAACAGTGTGAAATTATGTTACATCCAGACATCATTCTGATATCAGTTTTTGAAGTCTTTCAACTTGACTTTCATTCACAATCCCAATCAACATCATTTCTCCCCCACAAAAAAAAAGAAAATTCAAATCTTTATACATTAAACAGTATATAAAACGAAAAGTGATAAAAACATAGAAAATAAAATATATTTATGTGGATATATGAAAGACATCTCGAGAATACTAAAAAAAGAACGTAAAGATTTTTTGTTGCTTCGAAACGTGAAGCAAGTGAAAGGCGCAAGGGTTATTCAACAGAACAGATATTCCACCCTCTTAACAAACACTAAGAGGATCGAGCTGGTAAAAAACCTTGAACGTCAAGACCTCAAACCATCGAAAAATCAGCTTTATCTTTACTGAGTTGTTACGAGAAAAGCAGCAGGATAAAAAAGAAGTTTGAAAAGCAAAATTAATGTTGGGTGAAAGTTTGTTGGAATGGAAGGGTGTCTAAAGAATATCTGTAGCCAACGAGAAGTAAAAAAACCTTCCATCTCGTTTCATGGCGTAGATACAGCAACCTTATATACTTTTTCTTCAATGTTGTTTGAAGATTATCTTGAGGAATGTAGAAGTGAAATAGCGAGATGAAAAAATATCGTGACTTTCATATAAAATTCTAACATTTATTTACATCACTGTTTTAATTCAAACTTTGAAATTCATGCTTCGAGGTATCCGTTGCATGAACTCACCCAGAAAAAACATACGACTGGAAATTATGTGAGAATTGTTTTCACAAACTGACTTTTTTACCTTCATTAAAATAAACAAAAATGGTTTTTACTTGCATCTTTTAAAATTCAAGAAGAAATATTTTCTCTGACTAAAAGCTTCTCTTGAAAATCAATTTCAGACTGTTTCGCAAGCCACCATTTTTTTTTCATTTTCCTTGGTTTTGAGCTTGCAGCATTAAAACTTTTCCTTCGCTTATGCTTTTTTCGTAGTTTCTTTTCACCCAACTCCACCTCCATTTGCAACCGCCATTTCTACAGCTTTTGTTTCCATCTCAAGGCCCCATACATCATCGTAGCTGGAGATGAAAAACTTTTTTCCCGTAGTTTTCTCGAGTTTCGTGCGATGGAGAAAAAGTTTTTTCCCTCTCGCTTTTGAGCTTGGAAAAATACGATGTGAAATATTTTTTGAAGAAGAAATAAAAGCGGGTGATGTGGAAAGAGTGAGGGAAGATGAAAGAAGGTTTAATTCCTTTGCTCTTGTCGTTCGTCTCTCATCTCAGCAATGCTATAATATTTCTATTACTATATTTTTCGAGTAATGGCTGATGTTATTCTTTCTAGGGCGCACCTTAGTTATAGAAAAATAGCTCGAAAGAAAATGAGAAATGAAATGGCTGGGTGGTATGATTGTAAAACTAATTTGCTTTTGAAAGTACTTTCACAGAATTTAAAGAAGCATTCATCACATATGCAAAGCTTACTCATAATATTTTATTAAATTCAAAGCACACCACACGTTAAACGATTTTTAAGGTATGAAAAGAAGCTTTCGAGGTCAGAAGTTCTGAGATGCTTAAGCCTAAATATTCTTAAAAGACAAAATAATTAGGAAAGAAGTTTCGAAATTTAATTTAATTAGATTATAAAGTACGTAGATCTGTTAATCTCAACCATTTCAAGATCCTCTTACTTACTCGCACTCTCCTTATCTTTCCTCTGTTTTATCACATTCCCCTAAAGACGAGAAAAGTTTTCTTTGTTTTTAAATTTTCATCGAAGCGCAAAACGCGTACACAGCGTTAATTAAATTATTTATAGCAAGCACAAAATTCAAGCGCCTCCTCTGAAAAATAACAACCCTTAACGCGATAAAAACTGATTACGTTTCAAAAGAGATTTCCTTAAAGAAATTTTTGCTATCAAATATCGTTTCCTTAGCTATTGTGAGTTTGTTAATTGCTATTGTTTCGCACTCTAAACATTTCATTTCTTCTTTTCTAATGATCTCCACTTTTCTTTCAGATGCTTTTGGGAGTAAAAATTTAGCAAGAAAAATTAATTATTCCACGCCATGGAAAATAATTATGAAAAAGAAAACTTTTGTGTTGTGGAAAAGATTTTGTCTTGGGGTGCGTGAATTAAGATGGAAATGATCGTGAGTGATGACAGATTCGATTTGATTAGTAAGTTTGAATTAGACAATCATTGAAATATTTTTGCAATTCGGTAAATTGAAGAATTACTTAAAGACATGACAAAAATGAGTAAGAAAGTGACGTAACTGCAGAAGTTTTCCAAAAAACAACACAGCACTCGTGTCTTCTACAAAATCATTAATCTTTTTCCCTTTTTACCATGAACAAAAATCTCATCTCTCTTCTTGCCTCTTCTTTCTCGCCTTTTTCTTTTGAGGCGCTTATTAAAACAGAAGTTTGGGGCGGTTTTGCGTGGGTGGCAATAAAAATCACTGAGCCGACTATAAAGCGAGGAAATGTTCAGAAAATATAATTAAATATAAACAAAAACATAAAAAGAGTGAAGCAACGACATTGGAAGATGCTTTGAAATGGCTCGAGTTGTTTTTCTCCTTCTCTTTTAGAGCAGAACCGAAACGGTAAAATCTTTTGAAAACAGTTTTTTGTTTCTCTCTTTTCTATTCACCCTTCTACATCTTTTATGTTTTGAATTCAAGCCATTTCTCTTTCACCCACCCACTCCCAGCATCATATTTTATTTTCTTCCATTTTCACCCTCGACATTTCACCATCTTTGAATTTTTTATCGTGCACCAGAGCGCTGCTTTTTAAACTCTCACCCTCTTAATTTCGAGCTACCATCTGAAAAGAATATAAAATTCCATTATGCCACCCTCCCTCCCATCCATTCAACACACACGCACATGTTGTTGCCATTATATATGCTTTTCTAATTATATTTCCTCATCTTAATGTTTTATGGACTTTTTTATTGTATTTTTGCGAAAAGATTTTTCCATCATTGCTATTAACTTTTTTTTTTCTCCGGGAAAATTTGAAGCAAGGGAAAATATCTCGACTTCGACTCACATTACATTGTTTAACCTCAAGGCTGTTGTAGAAGCTTTACATTCTGTGCTGATATGGAGCTAGAGAAATGTTGAAGAATTTTTCATTCTTATGCATGGAAAAATTGCTTTATTCATTCAAATTTCCAAGGTGTATGAAAAGTGGTTGTGAATGTAAAAGCGAGTGTCGCAATTTTTCCTTTTCTTCTTCGTTTTTTTCTCAGTGGTGGAGGTTTTCTAGAAAAAGCAGCTTGAGTCACACATGAACGCTTCTCTACCTCCAATGTTCGCTTTCTCTTCTACACTTTTTTGTCGTAATGAAATTTTATAATGTCGAGGGTTTTATGTGTAGGCGGGAGTGGCGTTTACGAGAAAGAAACGACAGTATGAGAAGGAAGTTTGAGATATTGTACATATATGCTCGACAAAAATTATGTTTTAATGCTTGTGTGTGCCTTTTAATAAATTATAATCTTTTATAATAAGGAAACATTCATGGAAAATATTTTCTCCATTAAAAAATGTTTTCGCTTCGACGAAAACGAAATTTTTTACTCGGATTTATTTTTTTATAAATTAAGTAAATATTTCACATGAAAACGGGAAAGTTTTGAACGAATATTTTATGTTTGGGACTTTGATATCGTTGAAAATATATTCTGATATGTTTACTTAACTGATGAAAAGGTAAATATTAAATTAAAGAATTTTAATAAGATTTACTTCCAATTAAATCGTTAGAAATGCGAATGGAAATATTTTTAATGTGTCAATACTCAAATCAAGATGATTGAATTCAACAATAGTTCGTTAAAAGCAAACTCGTTTTCTCATAATTTGTAGAAAATATTCTCAAGAAACAACAAAGGAATAATAAACAAAACTAAACCAGTTAATTCCCATTTAGGACAATCTCTTGTCCCGTAAGAAAATATGCTGCAATGTAGACTGTTTATGACCAGTGGTCAACATAGAAGAACGAAAAACCTGTTTGATGGGAAAAAAATAAAAACAAACGGTCAGTTATGTTGCCCTTTTCCTTAAGATTTGAATGACCTTAAAGTAGCAACAGATGGTCAACATAAAGTCAGTAAGGGGTTAATGTTAGTCTAAAGAATTTCGTTGAAATTTCTTACAAATTCAAAGCTGCCATTTTGGCGACATCATATTTTTGCTGTTTTTCTATTCGACATTACCACGCGCACGAAAAATATTTTTCCTTCTTTTTACAACGCCCTCACCCTCCCGAGTTTCCTCGTTTATTTTCATCTTCAAATTTCTTTCAACTCTGTGATGTGCTCACGCATATTTCAAAGATTCAATTTTTTTCCACTTCGTAAATTTTCCAAGCTTCATGAAGCATTTTTTTTTGTGTTTTCTTCACATGTGTCGCGTGCCTGATGTGAGTTAAGCTCGTATATATGTAAGTTTTTATGTGCTTAAAGGAAAATTTACGACGTTATAATTTTCACCGCTTACGAGCCTGCCTGCTTGTAAAAACTTTATCCGTTCTCTCTGCACATTTTATTTCACATCTTTTCTGAACGATAAGAAAATTTTTCTTATTTTAATATTTAATTTTAATTAAAAAATAACGGAGGAAAATTTTATCCCTGCCTTTGGTTGGGATGTGAAGCGGAAAAAAAGATGAAGGGAAAATGGAAAATTCTAACACGGGACTGGGAAAAAACATTCAGAAGAGTACATAAGAATATAAAGAAGAGAAAAAAGGTTTCGAAGAAAAGTGGAGAAGGAAAGAAGCGTCCCAGTTAGAGGGTGAAAATGAAAAATTGCCAAGTGGGTGGAGAAGCGAGGCTGCTTTATATTTTAATTTTTAAACAAAAGAAATCATCACGGAGAGAAATTTTTTTTTCGAAGTTCTTATGTAGAAAATATTTCTTGAATAAATAAGATTTGTGTAAAGAAACATGAAAATGAATAAATTTCTTTCAGTGTTTTGTTCGTTCGAAGTAAATCCTCTGAAGCGACTGTTCTCATTTTAAATGGTAATTTGAATCTTTTTCCTTTTATACTTCGAGGAAAATTTTCTCATTTTTCTTTCTTCTTTCTCATACTTCAAGTTTTTTTAGTGGGACGACTGGGGAATAAAACGAAATATCTAAGCGTCGTTTATAGTTGTGTTTCAGAAGAGAAATATTTGCAGAAATGGAATCGAAGATTTCATTGAATAGAACAGAAAATTTCTTGTTTTAAATTTTGAATGTTTTCGTCTTTTCAGAACTACTTAAGTCAGTCTAAGTCGAGGTAAAAGAAAAGATTTCAATTAATTAGATATGAGATATTGTCATATGTTATTTATGGTTTTTTAACAAAGCATAACATTGATGTTATTTTAAAGACTGTCTACGTACGTTGGAAAGACGATAATGAAAATCGGCTTTAAAATGGAACTTCCCAAACCTGTATACATTTCTATGTCATTTCGTTATTGATTTCTTTCTAAACAAGCTTTGGACCATTTCTAGATATTCTGTCTGAGTTGGTAAACACATATCTGACAAACTTTTAAGTTGTTCATCATTCTGGAAATGCACTTAAAATATAAACGATACGAAAAATGTTTATCAACGTCATTGCAACGATATTTGTTTATCGCGTGAAACTTTCAATTTCCTTTCAACATTCTATCATGTTGTTGTTTTTCCCTTGAAAATCCCATTCTAAAAGATAATCAATTCGAATTTAATTGATGATAGCAAGTTTATGAATACTAAATTTTTGGAGAAACTTATTGCATTCGATAATTTCTCTAAAAAATACGAGTTTGACGATTTCTTAATTTCGATATTTTTTCAGCAAACATGATATCAATTTGGATATTTAAATAAATTTCAACATGTTTTAATTAAAAACTGGACAAAATGTTTTATAAAAAATAGAGCCACACCCATGAACAGCGTCGGCAAACACTTCGTTTATTTTTCTGTGTCGCGTTTCCATTTCATTGCGAGAATTTTCTTGACGCCTCCATATAAAATTCAAAATTAAACAAAAATCCTTGGAAGTTTTTTGTCTTCATATTTCGATGAGTTTATTTTAAATTTTAAGCTGTGAGATGATATAAAATTATCTCACTTTACACTATCAAACAACGAGAAAATGCTATGACAACTCCTTGACGCTTGACGTAATAGAAAATTTTACCCAAAAATATATAAAAAGAAAAACGAATTTCTCAACTGTTGTTGATGGAGACGAAATTTTTCTTCACCACCACACATATTTAAAACTTCTCAAATAAAAAAAAATGTTCGCTATAAAAATCTTTCCTTTTAAGAGAAAGAAATAAAAATGAATGAAAATTTAGGAAGAACTGAGACTGAAAAAAATAATAAAATCTTGAGAATATTAAATGGAAGGGATGAACTGAAGGGGAAATATGTTATAGTTCTTCAACTATGATTTATCAAAGACACAAAATGTCTCATTCTTCCCCTCCATAGATGGCGACACAATCTTCCAAATATCCTTCATTTGAATTCATGATGAAAACAATTTTATTTTCTCTTATTTTTCAGATTCTAATTAGATTTCCTTTAAGGAATGCGATATTAATTGCATTATTGACAATGATGTTTAGAGTTTGGAAAGGAAATCTTAGAAATTAATCTTTAGAAGCAAAAATTACGTCAACTTTCGTCATTTCTCTAAAGTAATTAGCAATTTCAATTAAGTTAAATAACTGTAGTCAATGACGTTTGATATTGTTATTTAATGTAAAAGATGGAGATCATTTAATTTTGAAATTTTCTATAGCCATTTTGAAAATAATCAAACTTACTCCAACTTTTTAACTATTTTTCCTTCGAAAAGAAAATTTCTCTTGCAAAAACCCCGCTATTTGAAAAGCCTTTTAATTTAAATTTCAAATTCAATGTTTTCCGGCAGAGGTTTTTGTGATGAAGCTGCTGCTATGAAAGATACGATTTTCTTTTTCTCCCTCGGGGGAAATGATGAAGATAGATACCAGAAAAGGTTAATTACGTAAAGAATTTCTCTCTCTAACGTACAGAAAATGCGAAGAAACTAGACGTGATGTGCCAACCTTCCTTTTCTTCCTTTCGCTCAAATTGATTTTTTTTAATTAAAAAAGTTTTTCTTTGGGGATTATTTGAACATGAAGAGATTTTTTGTTCTATTGTAGAGCTAAACGTAAGTAAATAAAAGCTTGCAATGTCGTTGAGATGAGAAGAATTCCAGATTTTTTGTTATCTTTTAAGATTAAATCCCAGAGTACGAATGATTAAGTGATAGTGAAGTAGATTTGTTGAACTTTCATGCTACTGCACTTATGAATTGTTCCTCGTCATCCCTTTTTTACCGTCTGCTTGTAATATCATAGAAAAGCATCAGCAGGAAGAATGTCTTAGCAACCCTTTTTACATTATTATAGTTTCTGCTGTTTTTCAGCCAATAAGACTTTTTTAATGCTTCTCATTGGCTCAATGAATGTTTATTCACATGAACAAATATTTTCTCGCGATTTTCACATTTCTTTCACCTCTGCACTGTTAAAGATTTTTGTTATTTCAATCACATAACAATCACTTTGATAGGAAATTCAGCAATCTTGGGAATTGTTAATCTTCAAATTGTCTCTCAACTATTTCTTATTGTGCTGATTAGTTTTCCCGACACAAAAGCCTTTCCTTCTATGAAAATTATTTGTATTAATCTTTAATCTTTTATCGCACATTTCAAATGAACCTTATTAGACAAATTGTAGCCTTTTTCATCTTAAACACAACTTTGAAGAAAATGTTGCTTCATCGTGTTAAAAAGTTTGAATTTCTTTAAAGAATGATACTCGAGAATGGTCAAGAGGGTTTGAAATAATTAAAGTTGAAACCAAGAAAACTTTAAGAAATGATAATTCACTGTGATTTGTTTTCAAGATTTACTCAGAAATGTGACAATAAATAAGAATAATTAAATTGATCTAAATAGATATCCGAAGACTAAATTTTTATGACGATGAAATCGAATCAACATTTTTCATGGGAATGTTAAAATTACTAATTTCTCATTAGAAATAATAAAAGCTGAGATTGCACACAGATATCCGACAACTTTTTGGTCTAATCGAACCTGTTCAACAAGAAATTAACTTAAAGATTGTCAGTTTTTCTTTGAATGTTTTCGCACCCTAAAAGTGACCTGCTTGACACTTGCCCATCTCCCAGCGATTCACCCTCTTTTTTCACAATGGTCGATTGATAAGTAAGAAGGGTTTGAAGACATTCCCATGGACGATCCGAAGGAGAAAACTGGATTAGTAGGACAAGCAAAATTTCTCGAAAACGTGTTTACCAAAATTTTATGTTATTTTTTGAGTGTCCCAATAAGCAGACAAGAACAAGCAACTTTAAGGTTTGCAATTCTTGTTTGGGACCAGAACATTCATGTAAACAATCGTCAAGAGTCCTGATACAAGAAGTTGTCGCGTGGGAAAAAGAATTTCATCGAAAAATATTTATTAAAAATATGTTGAAAGTTGCTTAGTCTTGTTTCTATCGTAATTTAAGTTAGAAGCATTCACGAGAATTGGTCGTCATTTTATTAAAGTTTGAAAGTTAAAATTTGCGTTGAATATTCATTGAGTGCTGTTGAGTTTCCGTTCGCTGATGTTGATGGAAATTTCCGATTTTTAGAGGAAATTTAATGCAATTCTGTTGAACTACAAAAATTTCATCAACAGTTTTCATCGTCAACAGTAAAGAGAATCTTAATTAGAGCAACAAGGATGTGAAATATGTTTATGAATACAACCGGATGTTAACAGTTCAAAGTGACTTTACTTTAATTTTCTCATAAAAAGCTTGTATACTTAATTTAATTATTGAATAATTAAAGTTTTTATAATTTTCAATAATTTATTAAAGATTGTCATTGAATGCGTTTAAATAACGTTGGCGCTTATCAAAAACATTCTACTTGCATAATTTGTTGAACTTTTAACATGTCAACATCAATTTCAATTACAATTCAAGTTAATTGTGAAAAAAAACGAAGGAAAAGTTACATCAAATTAATTCTATTTACCAAGAACATTTGAAATTTCATGAAGAAAATCTTACAAAAGTCAAGACAAAAGAAAAATTATGAAAATTCGTTTCATGACAAGCCATCAAATTTAATTAGAAATCCTTCCCTTTATCTTCAACCATTACACACATTTTCCATCTTCTTAATTTAACATCATTTCATCCTCAAAAACGTTTTCTCCGTCTTCATCTCTAAAAGCCCTCCGCAACCAGAAACCTTATCGCTAAAGTAATGAATGTCTTTGAGAGTTTAAAAGCCGTAAAGTTTCTTTGACAAAATGCGCAGAAGGAAGTGGGTTGAAAGAAAGCAGAATTTCTTGATACAAACTTTAGAAGTTTTCTCTGTTTCACCCGTAAGTATTTTCAATTTAATCAGATCAGGCGCGTGTGTGATTGTGATGGGTGACATCGGCATGAATTCATGGATTGAGACAAGAAAGGGGAAAGAGAAATAAATTGACAGATTTACAGATTTGCTTCATCGACACATTTTCTTTATCCAAACGCAATGAAATCCTTTCGACCCATTTTGTTGTAATCCCGCATCGCTGATAAAAGTTGAAGGGTGGAAGGGAAAAGCGGGTGGGGTGGAAAAAAACATCATGGCGTCTAAGATGGTGGGTGAAGTTAATGCTGTTCAATTTCATATTCTCTTTCTCTTCCATTAGCTATTTTCATAATTCATTAGACATTTTCCGTAATTAAATTTTATCATATTATTTAATATGTTACGGCAGATTAACTAAGATTTCGCATTAAGTTTCAATCCATAAAACTTTTCCTTCATCTTACCTTTCTACGTATTTTATCGTGTTACATTCTAAATAAGTTTTCAGTGAAAGCTTTTGAGGGAAATTGGGCCATGAAATAGAATATCAATCATCATTAAAACAATATTAATTTTTATCAAAGCGTGGGAGGAGGATGAAGAAAGTTTCTTTTTCAGAACTCACCTACATAATTGGAATAAGTAAAATCGTTTGTTGTTATCTTTCCTCAAACCCCTCAGTCATCAACTTTAATGTCTAAAAATTCTCATTCCACCACTTTTTCTTCTAAGATTTCTACAAAATGGAAAATATTTCACCTCTCCACCCACGCTCATGTTCATCTTAACTGAAAAATGAAGATAAGAAAAATGTCTTGAATATCGCGCAAGTCAGAAAAGTTTCCTTCGCTGCTCATTCCATCATGGGTGATGCTTTGATGATATTTATTTAATGTAAGCATAAAGTCAACGAAGAAATGAATTTAAAAAGAAAATGAGATGATTCTCTATTTTATAAATTGACTTAAACCCCCATTTGGATCTTCAAAGCAATAAATTTCTTACAAATAAGATAAAAATCTCGGCAGAATAATGAAAAATGAAGACTGCTTGCTTATCCATCCGTAGAATTCCACAAGGCGTTCGGTTTATAAATTATTAAATTTTTCTACATTAAAACTCGAGAAACGAGTCTGTTTACTGTTTGCGCTTCTTTTTCCCCCCTCTCGACAATGGAGAAAATTTCCTTTCCCAAAAGGGTCTCGAGAGTTAAATTGTAAAAGTGAAGGAAACATTTGAGACGGGATTGTTATGAAACTTTTTCCCTCACTACCGCCAGTTTCAGTCTTCTTTTCTCATTATCTGTAAATTCTGTTTTTCCTTCATAAGTAACAAATAACTTGTCTCATGCTCTTGCATATTCAAGCTTATATTTTTGGGGTTCCATGAAAAGTTTCCGTTGGCAGCAGCAAAATAATAACAAAAAAAAAGTTATTCAAATTTTCAGAAATGAAAGAAATAATCTTTTCTTCGAGAAAATGCGAGGGAGTTTTCCGTTGGGGTTACATTTTGGAATGAGATATTTTAATTCAACCCAGAGATGCTTGAACAGCTTAAACTGAAAATAAATTCTTAGATTTTTCAGTAATGATTGTGAATATCTGGGAAGTTGCCAACACAACCGTCTTCATTTACATTTTAATGTTGATGGCGGCAACGCTTTCGCAGATTTTGTTGGTTTTTAAGGAAACGTTCGCGATGAAAAACTTGTATCTTGGAAGAAAATGGTAAAGGAAGATAATTGTAAGAATCCCGGGGATTTTTGATGAGCTCGAAATTGAAAACTGTTAACTATGTAAAAACCAATGAATTTATCTTATAAATTTATATGAATTATGGATTAAAAATGCTATCGAAATACGTTTTGGTTAAACGAAGCTTCTAAGAAATATTTTTGACTTTTCAAAAATAATTACTAATGATGAAATTTGAAATTATAGAATTTTCTTTTGAACCATGAAATCGAGCATAACTTGAATATCTCATCTACATAAAATCAAAATCAATGTTCATAAATTGAATTGAAACGTTTGATGGTTCTTGATGATTAAAGGTTGTAGTCTATTCATCTTTATAGATGTTTCTTAACATAAATGCCTTCGCTGTGCCACTAAATTCCAAGAAAATGCTTAAAATTCAAATATTTATGTTTATTAATTATCAATGAGTTATTTGTGATTTAGTAATAATACATCAAAAGATTTCACAGGTCATTGAAATAAAGCAAATCTTAATTTATTCCTTTATGAGATTCATAAAGCCTAAAATAGAAAGAAGCTTAAAATGATTGCAAGCTTGCATGTTCCTTTAGTCGTCAGAAAATTACATACATTTTAATGACATTTCTTATTCCGTTTAATTTTACTTCCTTCTTGCAATTTTAATCTCAGTTTTAGCATTTTAAGTTATCAATCAACCAAATGATACTTTGAAGTATGTTGACAACGAAATTCGCGGTTTTTCCACATTATTTTGATTAATATTATGAAAAATTTAAAGGAATCTTCAAGCAGAAAAATCGTAAGGCGTTTCCTTTTCGCTAGAAAAAAGGCGCTGAAGGGCGTGGTATAAACTTTTTCTTCGCTTCTCATTTCCTTAGACTTTTTTCGCAGCGTTGTGTAAGAAAAAGTCTTTTAACAGCGAATGAAAGCAAGAAGAGAGCAGAGTATTCAGAATGTAAAGATGAATTCATTCTTCTCTTCGTAACATCATGCTTTTTTGATTAGATTGAATTGAAACTTCACATCTTCCTTCTCCTAGATGAAAAAATTGTTCGTTTCCTTCTTAAAAAAATCATCGTCGGGACTTTTTCCTTAAGAAAACAAATATTAAGTTAGGGTTTCTTTTAAAAATGAAATGGAGGGGATACAGAAACTTCTGCATAAACAGTAAACTTGAAACAGATTTCATTGAATAATTTGATGCTCAGTTGTGCCTTCGAACCAGGATATGTCCTTTAGTAACACTTTCCGTCACAAGGTGGCGCTAGTAATAGTAATGTGTCCTGAATTATCGTCTAATTTGAGTAGTCAATAGCAATTTCAACATAAATTCACCATAGGACGACAAATTTTATTATCAAAGATACAATAAAATGATTTAAGACCAAACTAACGAATTTTCATCTTCATGGATATATAATTTGTATGCTTTGATGATCATATTTTCTGTTTATTCCAATATTCAAAAGAAATTAAGTAAGATTTCCATTCCTACCATTTGATTCGTTTGCTCACTCACAAATGATTCTTTAATACGAGTAGATTCTAATAAGATTACAAAAAATGGGCAATTCTTAACCGCCATCGTGTGAATCGCATTTCAGGGTGTCACATGAAAAAAATTGTTACCTGTGAAATTCAATTGTAAGATATGTGAGAATGTGTTAGAAATTGAATTCCATTTCCCTTGCCATTTCCAATGATGATCGTAAAGCAAATCTTTTTGAATGTTCAAGTTTTTTCAAATACTCACATTTAAGTATTTACGAGAATTAAAAAGTTGTTAAACTATTAACATTACAATGTCTGTTCTTACTCGATTCATTGAAAACGTTAAAAATAAACTCAAATATCTGCCAGAACGAGAATGGGAATCTGATTTTCATCTGAATTTAATTTTATTCAAAAAAAGTTGATTTTCTCACAATTTACTCAGTCATCGTTTCCTTTCACAGCCGCTACATTTTCTTTTCTTTGTAGTTCATTGCTTAAAATGTAATCAAATCGCCATTTTCGTGAATCATTAATGAGATTTCTTTTCCGTTGCATCAAGATTGAATAAGTTTTGAAAAGAAGAAAATTTGTTTTTATAAGCGAGCATAGGGCACAAAACTCTTTTGCTTGTAAGAAAAATTTAAATTATGTAAATTGATGAGAATCAAATAGTGTTTCTCAAAATCCCTGTTTTTTTTAAAACAGGGATCAGGGATCGATGATTTTCTACTAGATATCGACTTTTTTTAAAAGAAAAAACTGCATTAACGTAATGTTCTGACATAGAAAACACTAAACAATCCATCTTTATAGGAAAAATTAAGCGATTTCTAGTAGAAATTTGACGATTTCTTTTTCCCTATTCCCTAAAAATAGTGATTTTGAGAAACACTAGAATCAAACTAACGAGGCATTTTTTTATGAACATTAAGAAATAATTACAATTGTGCTCGTCGAATTGAAAAATAAGAGGGAAGCTTGAAAATCGACATTGCCACGAGAGGACATAAGATGAAGAAAAACAGCGAAAAGCAACGAGACGTGGCTGAAGAGAAACAGAGCAGCAAAATAATTTCCATATAATTTCTTCTACGCCGATAATTTATTGTCCCCGAAGACTTCCACTTGCCATTTTATATTTTCCTCTTGTTTTTTTCTTTCTTTTTTGTTTATTTCTTTTTCATTTTTCAACCCTCGCGATTTTATTTGTCATTTTTTACTGCCGCGTTTTTCTCTTTCAGTGCTGAATCTTCAAAATTTATTTCCGCTTTCTGGAAAATTTCTCATTTCGAAAGAAATGGGGTGAAGGAAAAAAAAGAGAAGAAACAGCAATAAGTAAGAAAAATTGGCGCTTTTTCTTTGAGGGAATTGTTTGAAAGTGACGTGATTACAGGAAACATTTATCGAGCTACAACTAACAAAAATGTTGAGAGAGATAATCGTAAAGAAATTTATTTTCTTTTGTCCTAAATTTACATCATTGCAACCTTTCCCAATGGTTTTTCTAGCCTTACGGTTATTCCTTAGCGAACAGCGTCAGCATCGTAGATATATTGTTGAGACGGATAAAAAATTTCTTTTATTATCTTGCTTTGCGTGCCTCCGTCTCAATCCAACTTAAATAAGAAATATCCATACTTCATTCATCTATCTTTGAGACAGAATATTGTCGAATTAAAATTGAATTCGAAAGCTTGTTTGAGGGCAGCGTACGAAAATTCTCAACTTTCTTCTGTTGCTTTTCTGTTGATTGTCAGTGGAAATGAAAATTATCTTCCACTCGTTTCATTTTCTTTTTTCTCGTCTTATTTTTCAGAGTTTTCTCGATACTTTTTTTATGTCTTAAATGATAATGAGACAACAGAGATAGAAATTATCATGGGGCTGTTTCAAATGGGGGACGGTAGTGGCATGGGACTGATGATGGTGAAATAACGGAAAAGATAATCAAAATCAACGGAAAATCTTATGAAATCGAATTTGAAAATCCTCTTTTCCTGCACCAAATGAAAACTCGAGTTTCCCTTTTCTCAGCAATAAAATTTGCATTTAAGACGAGTAATGAATCCATCTGAAAAAGGGTCATCAATTTCCATTCTTACTGCTAAGCCTTTTCATAAAAAATTTTCATCTCTCTATTCTTTTTTCCCCGGTCCTGACTTCATTAAAAAGGCAAAGGAAAAACAGCGAATGAACAAAAAAGAAAGCAAAAGAAGGAAAAAATACGTCGAGAAAATTTAAAATGTAAATGTTGAGATGGTATCAAGATGCTTTTAAAGAAAAACGCTAACGGGTGAAGGCTTTTGAAACGATTTCAACATAAAATGATATTTTTAACAAAACATTATACTGAAAGCTTTTCTTTAAGTGTTTAACAAGTTTCAAGGAAAATCAATCTAAATAAGAAGTTTGCACAAAACGACGGCCCTAGCAACTGACCGTGATGAAAATCATTCGACATTTCTCTTCAAAGAAGAAACAAAAAAAGTAAAATAAACTTTCAATAGTGTAAGTGAGAGAAAATTTTAGATTGTGCGTATTGGGTGTGGGTGGTGTTGGGTTAAAGGGTGGAAAAATTTAATGGCCTCGCGAGGGTTGGTAATAAAAGTAATTTTTTTCAATTAGATACGACGAGGACAAAATGTCTCTTCGTTTGGCGAACGAAGCGAATGATTTTCTTTCTCATTATTTTACTTTTCATTGTTTTCACTTAAATTTATTAACGAAAGAAATTAAAATTTTAAAATCTAAATTAATTTTTCAGCGACTATCAGTATCAAGTCGTGATAAAATGAAATCTGATGAATTATCCAACAGCAGGTTGTGATTACAAAGTTTCTAAATTAGATGAATTTATTTTGTCATGAATTTGGCGTCCAACTTTGTCCGATTGGATGTTAATGATCCTTTAAACTGGTTTCTCATTTTTTCAAAGCATTCATCAACCCTCTGTGCATCCCTACCGTCTTTTGCGGAACTGGACCCACGTGCTTTATATTAAAAATATAAAGCACATGTGCTTTATTTTCGTGGGGTGCTTTAATTTCCGTCGTTTTGCAAACACTCAACACAAAACCCCCAAAACAAAACAAATCAGTGAAAAAAGCGAAAACGAGCGTTTCATTACAGAAAGGTTGAAGGCATTTCTGGTGTCTCTTTTATTAACTTTCATTCTTGTTTATTTTTCTATCGTTCTGTAACGGGAAATTACAAAGTAGTGCTTTATTTTCGGGGGGTGCTTTAATTTCCGTCGTTTTCACAAACAGTGCTTTTTATTCGGTTCAAATGACGTTTTTGCAAAAACCCGAGTATAAAGCACGTGGGTCCAGTTCCGCAAAAGACGGTAGCCTTATGTAAATCTGGTCAAACCGGTTGATACTAATGGTCGATGATGCAACCCTTTTTCCTTCTGACGTTGAAGAAAAGGAAGACAATTGTCGATTAATTCTTTCTCAGGTAAAAGGACCATTGGGTAACCGTGAGAAAACCGGTTTCAATATTTGTCCTTCAATGAAATTTGTTTGTTTGTTCCGCATTGAAAGCCCTTCCAACGGTAAACGGGATTTTTGTGTATCTGATTTCCTGACGGGGACAACACGGTCACTTATAAGACGTAAAACCAGTTTCAACCCTTTCTTCTTCCTTTTATATTGTATTCATCTATTAGATTCCCGAATATGCAAATGTAATTGTCCGTTGGTCGATGATGTTGAGACTAAATTGTTTGAAATACGTTTAAGTTCATTCAGAATATTCATGTGTGCAACATTATACAATACAAACAGTTTGTGCTATGAAAATTGTCTTTAGGAAACCCGTTAGATCACCATATGCTTCAGCAGCATTGATGATGACTCTGATTATTTTCAATTCTTTCTGGATAATCGTGGAAGTTAGTTCCGTTTTGATTTTAGAAGTAAACAGAAGAATTAAAGTTGACGTTTACAATGTTAAAGTTAAGAAGAAAGTTTCAAGATAATTATAGAATGTAAGTTGTCGAGAAAAGTGAAAGTTTATTCTTCGAAAAGAAGTCAAGGATTTTGTAACATGATAATAAATACCAAAAATGAAGTTTTAAAGTTATGCTTTAACTTTTTAAAGGATTAAATATCAAACAAATCGATAGAATTTCACAACATGACTAGTTTCCAAACAAGACGAAGTTTCTTCTTAGAAAAAAATTTGTTTCTGTTATAAATTATCAAATAAAATTGATATTAATGACTTCAAACTGTTAGTGTCTCTAAAAGCAATAACTTGATGAAAGCTTTGTGCAAACTCTATCATTAAAAAAGAAAGTTATTGAAATAAAAAGTTTTTTTTTCTGTGGCAACAAAAAAGTGAATAAAACTTGAAACTTAGAAAGGAAAAAGTTTTCCAAGTGCTGCTGCTAAAAATAAAATGTCTTCAACCGATAGAAACCATATTGCGATGATTCACCCGCACTTTGCTGCTTCGTCCCATCAATTTCAATGTTTGATGTTGGTGGAAAATCAGTGAATGGTGTGGGGAATTGAAAAGAAATTTTTTATTTTAATTTTTACCATCACGGACGAATTTTTTCCCTTGTTCGAAAAGAATTTTCTATTCTCGGCTTTTTCTTTTTCTATAACTAAACAAAGAAAAAGAAAAATCAATCAAACAAATAAAGGGTGCGAGGATTTAATGGAAAATGCGCGAGGGTTTCCCGGAACGAACCAAGCTATCAAACGATTTTCACGGTGAAAAAATAGAAGAAAATTTCTGACATAATGAAGAAAATATCTGAAATACCCTCTTCAATGCTTCTTGTTTTCCTTCTTCATCATTTTATTTTTTTTCTTTCATTATTTTTTATAATACAAAAAGTTTTTCTGAATTTTCATCTCTTTTTTGTAATTTCCATTCCAAGCAAAAGCGAAGGGTTTCATCGTTTCATGTTTCACGCGAAAACGCGCGAGGGTTTCTTAATTTTTATAATTTTTCATAGTGAAAAAAGAACGAATAAGAATTTCAATGAGGGTGATTTTAATGTTTTTTTTCTTTTCCTTTTTTCGCTTTTGTGGGTGGTGATGGGACGAAGTATTTCGCATAATTTTTCTTTTGCAAAAAATTTTCCCGTTCTCTGTGGGATCATTTTAATGTGAAGTCACAGTCAGCTTCTCCTTTTCTTAATTTTTTGAATGAAAATATTTTTGTTGTTTCAAGTTGTTTAATTTAGAAAATTGTTACATGGTTTGCATAAATTTTTATGCTCCGTATTATGTTAGGAAAACATGAGGCAGCTGAATTAATGCTTTAAGAGCATTTACACTTCACAGCTTAAGTTGACTTTAATTGTAAATCTTGAATAAATAAAGTCAATTTTAAATATTCACGAGATTATGACCAATCAATCACATTGGTTACAAACTTTATAAATGACAACTTTTCCCTTCTTGTCTTACTTTCGTCTTAATTTTTTTTCTTTGCCCTTTAGCAACCCGTTCTCAAACCCTTTCATTTCCAAAGAACTCGAAGAGAAAATGTATAAAAAAATAATAATAATACAACCATTAATTTACAGCATCGAGCAAAACGAGAGAAAATTTCTTCATTTTTTTTCTTCATTTTCTTCGAGCGAATTGTTTCTTACGGCTGCTGATGATGTGCCTTCCCCAACTCACACCACATTTGGACAAATGAGATTCAACACCCACAAACCCGTTAGCAAGCTAAAGTAAAAAGCGGAGAAAAATGGAAATATAAGAAAAAAAAGAAGAAATATGAAAAATTAAATTAATTTTTTTTCTTTGCTATCGTGCTAAGCAGTTGAGATGAATTTTCTTTTTATTTCTTTTTTTTTGCTGAGTTGGAAATGATGAAAATTGAGCTTTTTCTTCTACATTTTCTTGCTTCCGAGCCCCATTTCCTACGGTTACTTCCTCTCTTCGTATAACGACGATTTTTCATTTATGACATAAAATATGGACGTTAATGATTTTGTATCAGAATCATTTAGTTGGAAATTTTAATTAATTCTCAAGAAGAAACTCGTGTAAAAAATTGATTTTAAATTGCGGTTAAATAATTCATTCTGATGCAATTTTATATTAAAGTATGATTTATTTTGCTTTAATAACAATGACTTTATGTTAAATGGTGTGGTTCGTTAGAGTTTACCACACAAATTTCCATCAAATAATTAAAATAACATTTTAGCTTAAAGATTCTCAACTTTAAGATTAAATTCTCATCAATCCATCAATAATAAAATTCATTTGACAATAAAATATCCCTGCATATAAAATAATCTTCCAAAATGATTATCTCAATGAAATCTTCAAATATAAATGAAAATCTTTTTACCAAGAAGCTCTAATATTTCTTCAAAATTTTACGTTTTATAAAATAAAGAACGAAGAAAAAAATTTCATCAATTTTTCTTCGAATTACTGCCACTTGGATTCGTTTTCCTACTCATTTATTTTCTTTCCCTCTAAGCATTCACTGCTAATGGCTTCTCCATGAAAAAAGTATAGAAACGATGGTGGGTGAAAAATACAACGGAAAAAAAGAAAGAACTGACAAAATACAGCAAAGTAAAAAAAGAAGAAGGAAAAAGGGACGGGCAGTGAAAAAAAGCGAGAAAGAAACGAAAGAAATTAATGGCAGGCAAGCAAAATGTGCGAGGGTTGATGGAAGATGGTGGGTGAAGGTTTTTGGGAGGGTGTTTGTATAAAATTTGATGGCGAACGATTCGACGGTTGGGAGTGGGATTGAGCAGTAGCGAGAATGGATAAAAAATATTTCAAAACAAAAGTTTGAAAGTATGGGAGGGCAGTTTTTGGGTGAAATCTCCATTTCCATCTCCACCCATTCGCCTTTTCTTACCCTTTTTCAATTTATTTTCTTCTCGTCCCCATCTCCAGGCTCGATTTTCTTGTAATTTTTCATTATCATCGTTTTATAATTTTCTCCTTTTTGCCTTTTTTTCTACTTATTTCTCTTGCTACATTTTTCAACCCTTTCAGCTACGACTGCTCCTTAGCGAGTTGCTTTTTACTTTTTCTCGATGGTGATTCGTTCTTGTGTAAACAATTTTTTAAAATTTATGCTTCAACCTCTGTTGGAAAAGATGCCCTGAAATGGCATAAAATATAAAGTTGAACGGAATGAGAAAAAGAAGATTTTAATCGACTTGGACTATTAATGTCATTCGTGTTGCTAAATAATTGCTTTCTCTAAATTGTTTATTGCAGAAAATTAAAAAATGAGTAAGATGGAAACTATGAAAGGCATTTAATTTATTCAATTTAAAATCTGCTGAATGTCGTCATGTTACGAATTCTGCTGAAATCTCGACGCTCTTAAAACCCTTTTTCACATCCTCAAAGTATTTTTATTGCATAGCATTTTCTTTTTCTACTCGCTTCATTTCATTATGTTCAACTTTAAAAATCTTTTTTATCTTAAATGTTCCCCTCAAGAATTCCTATTTCGATTGAACGAGCTCGAATGTGTTGTACATGAAAAACCAAGAAGAGAGGAAGAAAAAAAGTGAGAAACTGTGGGTTTCTCTGATATGGATACATGTTGAATCAGCATTTTTTTCTTCCTGTGTCGAGAAGCCAAAAAGAGGGAAAATATTTATCAACCAACCACCCACGCACCCACAAGCGCACACATATCGATCGTTTCAACAAGAATGGAAACGTAAAGACGTAAAAAAAGAATAATTAACTTTCTTCTTCAGAACTGAACTTTTAAAATTCATTGCAGTGGAAGTGTTTCCGTGGTTACGTTACGAACACATGTTAAGAGGTAGCCAAAAAAATGTTTAATTTAATTTTTAATTACTCAAATTCATTTTTTATTTATTATTCAAAAATGTCTTCATAACTCTTACTCACTAAATCTTTAATTAAAGATAAATTTAATAAAGAATTCTAAATGTAGATAGAACAATATCAAGAATTGGAATATTTTGCTTCCCCATGGAACTTTAAAATAATCAAATGACTCTCTACATGTGCGTTGAAATGTGATTTAATTTATCAATGTGGTTGTGGGAAAACTAACTCATTGCCGTCTATGCGAGATCTGCACTCTTTTCAAATGATTGATTTAATTTTATTTCTACATTCATTTTCATAGATAGAAAGTGTTGAAAATAACAACAGAGAAGTAGATATTAAAAATTTCCTCAATCATTAAATTTACTATCGTCGTAAAAATACATTGAACGATTTTCGACAAATTTATTGAGTAAATATTTGATACAATAATTGGTATTTCGAGCCTTAAAAACTTTCTATAAACATTCTAACGCTTGCATACATTGATTCGACAAATAGATAAGCACATTTTGAAAGGTTTAATATTAAACATTAAGTTTAAACTTTAAACTCAAATTCACTATAAATTAAATTATTATTTGATTCAGTTTCTGCTTGCCAAACATTTATTCAAATAAACATAATCCAGATATTCATGTCCCAATTTAAATAAACAAAAGTAAATAAAATGTAAACATAAATGATTATTAATATTTACGATTTCAAGATTCAATTTACGTCTAAAACTTTCCTAAGAAATATCACTTGCAAGTACTTAGCGAGCGCCCATGTGTTTCCTTCACTTCTCTAATTTTATTTTGAAGAAATTCACAAATAATTGGCGAAACTTTTTCTTGGGAAGATTTTCACCTTCATGAAAAATCGCAATAAAAAATTTTATTAAGTTGAATGATATACGAAAAAAAAAAAGAGAGTTGCAAAAGAAAAACAATAAATAATCCAAAATGAATTCGCAGCCTCCAGCAAAAGGCGAAGCATTTTTATGAGCAAAAAATTATTCATATTCACATGGAATGAAAGGAAATGTTTTTCCTCTGAGAGATATCTTTTAATGGCTGCAGCAGCTCGGAGTTCATATGTGTAGAGTTTTCGCTCCCACACTCCAGCCTCATCCTTAACTGTTATTACCATTTCATGTGTGTTCATTCTTTTTTATCTTCTTGAAATTTTTATTCCAACTTTTTTCTTCTTTCCATCCGACATTCATTTTCAGTTGAATTGCACAGCGGAAGATCTTCCGAGATTTTTCTTACTTATACAGGGACGCAAAGGCGATGATGAATCTTTCTCGAGAAAAGTTTTTTGTTTCTTTCTCTTATCCATCAGTCATTTCCCATTCCACACCAACCCATTTCTTTCATTTGCCATGCGAGTTTCACATATAAAAAAGTTATAAAGAAATGGAAAGCTCATTGTGAAGGGAGAAAGAAAAACTTCTCGCCGCCCGCAAGACGACGAAAAAAAAAAGCGGAAAATGGTAAAGCCAAAGACAGAAAATTATACAGAACAGAAAGCATTATGTGATGTTATATACACCATACATGTAACTTCTTCTTGAAAGAAGGGAAAGATGCGTCTTAGCATGATAAGAGAAAATAAATATGTCCCGTCTTGAGACTTCTAGTCGACAAGTGCACGGCATCGTATCGCTCCAAGCACTTTTCCTTTAGTATCAGGCGACTTTATCTAATGTGAGTTTGCACACAAAAAGAAAATTTGGTGTGAGAAAAGCATGAAGAAAATGTGAAAAATTGTCCATGCATTCCCTCATGACTTGGTATATGGGATGTTAAAGTGGGATGATGCTTTTTCTTTTCTTCTCATCTCTACCCAACCCTCGCTTTGTCGTTCTTTTCATTTTTCAACTCCCGCTTCTCATGTGTGAATGGAGAAGTATTTTTTTTATATATGTATAAATATAACTCGGCCCCATTGTTGTACAACACAATGGAATCAAGTTTTTCACGTAGATTTGTTAAAAATGGAGAAATGTGACTTGAGACCGTTAAGGAAAAACTAAAACTTTCATTACAGTAGAAAATTTCCTTAGCAAAGGCTTTGTATTCAGAAGAATGTTTGTTTTTTATAACTATCAACGCTATCAAGCGAATGTACATATATTGTTCATACATACCTTTTTATAAACTCAAGCATATTGCGGGTTCTCTCAAATTATTGTTTATGTGAAGAAAAAACATTAACTTTTAAAAAAATTTGAATAAAGATTGAATGATAAATAACATTTTGTTATTGATTTAATATCGATGATTGGCATGACATTTTCATGTCGTAAACATTTTTTTTTCATTCCAGGTGTTCGAAGTTAAGTAAGGTTTATTGTTATAGGATTATTTTTTACTTCAGATATTATTCAGTTAGGTCAATGTGCTTCCGTATGTATCTAAGCACTTCGATGTTACACTTTTAAAGAAGATTTCTCAGATTACTATTTTGAAAAATAGATGGCAGTAGTCACGGTTCAAAAGTAGAACCAAACAAATTAATTTCAGTCATTTAAACTATACAACAAACGTAGCGAGAAAGTTCACTCTCTTACTAATTCTCCCTCTCTTTTATGCAACGTTTCTACAACATTGTTTGGCGAAATCAAAGCACATATGCAATTCCGTAAAGGGTGTACAGTTCAGCAAACGTTTTTCCTTAATAATTCTTAATTTAAACACTTTTTAGATAGAATGTCTTAAATAAATTTATTTCGACACCTCTGTCGGTCGTTTGAAGACATATTTTCAATAAAGTTAGCTATCTACGAGTTATTCTAATCTAACTTCTACGTCTCCTTGTTATCTTCATATTTAGGTATTCAAAGTTTTTAGGACGCATTTGAATCTAAACAAACGACGTCGAAGTCATCGCTCATTAGCAAGAAATCAAAACTGATTGTCAATGAACCTTGCTAATAAACATTTGATTAAAATTCTCTCAAATCGCTTAAAAGAATTAAGTTTTCTGCTGCTTCTCAGTGTTCATTCGACAACGTAATCTGAAAGGTTGAATAAAATGTGGTGAGAAATATTTTATTCTAAATATATAACTTTTCAATAACTTAAATATTTAATTCGGTTTAGGAATAAAACATTCATCAGCATAATTTTGTCGGTGCTTATTGCAAATGTGAATTGTGATGGAGAAATATTCTGTAAAAATGAAAATAAAACTGCAATAATTAAACGATTTAATCACAGTTCACCTCTCGGTTATTATGAAGAAGAAGTTTCAAATTGTCTTATGGAAAATTCTAAAAAAATTGCAATGGAACAATTAACAGCAGAACCCGAAAATCATTCAATCAAATCTTTTGAGATTGACTCACATAGAGTTAACGAGCCATGGGGTTTCAACAGTAATTACTTTACACTGCCTGATAATATTTCGTTAATCTTTCCTGATTTAATAAAATACAAAGTTGGCTATTCTAAAGTCAAACATATCTATCAAAACAATTTTCGTGGCTTTACAAAGTTAGAAGAGTTGGATTTAAAAGGCAACGAGATAATTAAAATTCGAAAAGGACTCTTTAATGATTTGACATCGTTGATAGTTCTCGTCCTGGGTGAGTTTGACATGAGATTTCAAAAATATGTTCAAAGCAAAAAAAAGAAAAATTTCTGTCAACAGCTGCTAACGACATCCAATATACTCAAAATGAAGCTTTCATTGACTTGGTTAATTTAAAAATTCTGGACTTGAGTACAAATTTGTTATCAAAAATCGAACGAACATGTCTGAAAGGATTGATATCGTTGGAGACTCTTGACCTTTGTAAGAAAAACATTCCTAAATACTTGACTAATAATTCAATTAAATATTTTTACAATTGCAATAGCACAAAATTTCATAGAAACCATCGATGGAAACGCTTTTGAAGATCTAAAGAACTTGAAAACGTTGAAATTAGAAGTCAATGAGTTGAGACAACTAAACCGAGGTCTTTTTGACAATTCAAAGTCACTGGTTTATCTGAGTCTTAGTAATTATAAATTAGAAGCTTTCTTCCAAAACAAGATTTAATAAATTTTATTTCATCTCTTTGAAGATCGCAACTACATCAGAGTTATTGACGAGAATGCTTTTGTTGATTTACAAAACTTAAGAACTGTCAACTTTCTTTTCGCAAAGCAATCTCAAAATTGCATCAAGAAAGATTTTGAAAGTCAAGAAGCGATGGTCGAGTTGAATTTACTTGTCCGATCCAATTGCACTGGTTCATTGAGACCTGTATCCGATAAGACTTAAAAAATTGTCCATTTGTAGATGATTTTTTGTGAGAAATAAAATTCAGAAACCCACAAATACTTTCCTTGATCATTATGTTTGTTATCTGTGTAGGTATGATTTGATTGAATAAAAGCATGAAGGTCATCTGTCGTAATCAAACTGCGTAGAATCAGTAATTGTGAAAGCTTCTCCCAAATCGCTACTATTAAGTTGTCTTCTCTTAAAATTTGTCAGCAATAATAAATTTTAAAATCATTTGATATAAAAAAAAGAGCAAAATTAAAAGAAAAATGTGGTGAGAAAATTTTTCTCAGATATTTCATAAAAAAATTGAATTATTCGTTTCAGGTATTTTGAATTTTTCATAATGACATTTTTGACAATTTTTCTCAAAGTTAATTGTGATGGGGAAATAATCTGTAACAATTCAAAAACCACTGCAAGAATCAGTCGTGTCAATTACAGTTCACCTCTCGAATTCAACGAAGAGCAAGTTCAACATTGCCTCCTCGAAAATTCTATAAAAATTGAACTTTTAACCTCCGCACCTCCAAACTGCACAATAAAGTCATTCGAGATTTATGAATATCCAAAGGAACGATTATCAGTTAACGTTTCATTGATTTTTCCTGAATTGTTAGTTTATAAAATCAATAACTCCAAAATTGTAAATATTTTCAAAAATGCTTTCTACGGCTTAACAAAGTTGGAAGAGTTGAACGTGAGAAACACCGAATTAATTCAAATTCGTCAAGGAGTTTTTAATGGTTTGATAAATTTGATAACTTTACGACTTGGTAGAGAAAATTTTTATCATAATAAATGAAGAACATAATATTAAATCTACTATAATTAACAGATGACAACAATATACAATACGTTTCAGACGAAGCTTTTGTTGATTTGATCAATTTGGAATATTTAAGCTTTCACAACAATTGGATGTCAAAAATAAAGCGAAACAACTTCAAAGGATTATCATCATTAAAGATTCTCGACCTTTGTAAGAATATTTTCATAACTTACTTAAGTACCTAGGTACATAAAAATTAATTAAATAATTCTCGGTAGCAAAAAACTATATCCACATTATCGATTTGAACGCTTTCGATGATGTAAAAAATTTAAGAAGTTTGGATTTGAGTAACAATGGTCTATTTGTTATAACTCGAAATACTTTTATAGGATTAAATTTCTTGACTTATTTGAATTTAGGTAGGTAATTTGAAGTAAAAAAAGAAGTTTCAAATTCATATTTTCTTCTCGTTTTCTTTGAAGATCGAAATGATATTCACAAAATCGATGGAGATGCTTTCGATGGTTTACAAAGTTTAAAAACTGTGAGGTTTGTCTTCGAAAACATTACAAAAAATTGCATCAAAAAGGATTTTGAAGGTGATGGTGAGTTAAAAGAATTGATTGCAGCTGTGAAAATAAATTGTACTCGTTAAAGTAAGTTCAAGTTTGGTTTTTCATGCAGCATAAGTGTAGACATATCAAGGTACTGATATTAATAAGCACAATTTTCACACAAGCATAAGTAAATGTTTAGTACTAACATACTCAGTAATTTAAACATGTTTTGTTGGTAAAATAATTCGCTAGAAAACAAATAAATATTCTAACATTGTATTATCAGTAATCATTTCGTGATTTCTCAGATAATTTTGAAAAATAGATGGCAGTAGTCACGATTAAAAAAGTAGAACCAAACAAATTATATTTTTCATTTAAAACCATACAAATGTTTGAATTCATTTGGATAATTTTAATAAGCTCAAATTTTCAGGAAAGCTAACACAATATCAAATGATTTTTCATTATTTCCATGACGATATGCAGATGTTTCAAGCTTCGTTTAGGAATTGTAAACAATCATGGACACATGAGTTATCGACAAAGTTATAATAAAGTTTATTTTTGTTCATAAATGTCTGATAGAAATGAATGATGACTTTTCGTCATCTCGATTACAAAACGCCCTTCGATTTCAATCAATCAACAAGCATTTTCAAAATTTTCTCAAATCATTTAATGGGCGATAAAATGAAATCTTAGATATTCAGAAGTTAACAACTTTTTTTTCTTCACTGAAACAATATTGCTTTCCACATGTTCTTAAAATAGTTTACAATGAAGCGTGAGTAACTCTAAAGATGTTTTAAATTTTAGGCTTCTTTTATTTTATCAAGCCAATAATAAATACAAAAACCTATTTTTATTGCAAAGTCGGTCTGAATGTTGCCCTTGAATCTCAATCTATAAACAATTATGGTTCGCTTTAATTTTTATGTTTATGTTTCTTAATAAAAGTGTCAAAGGCGACCATCCATTCATTGAGATGACAACTAATTTAAGCTATTAGGAATGTTGGAATGAATTTGTGGAAGTGAAACACTTGTTATCACCATAAATATAATTTATAACGCAAACCAAAGAAATCATTCGCAATTCTACCTCAAAAGGCGAAACTACTTATCGCAAAAAATGAGAATGATGACTGGGCAGAGTTTCCCAAACGAGTTTATTTATCACAGTAATGACATAGCCATTGAAGACACCATTATTTGTATACTCATGTCGCAAAGTTATAGAAATAATGATAAGATAAAAGCTTTATCTTTTGCTTAATAAAAAAAACTTCGACTCTTGGTCGATTGAATTTATTTTCTCAATTTCCTGAAAAGGAAGTTTTACGATTGTCATATAACGATTTGTAAATTTCACTCTAAATTCACCCCTAAATAAACCTTGTAAACGATTATTACGACATCACCTGCCATCAATCTTCCCTACTGAATGAATACAATTTTTATTTGTTGTATGCAGAAGCAGAAAAAGTTTAAATAATCGGAATTGTCTTTCCAATGATTGCGTGTCGCTTCAATCTTTTTTCATACTGATTAACACTCACCTCAACTCTAACATATCCGCCGGTGATTCTTCCAAAATCATAGTTTGCTTCTCTCCGATTTACGATTTACATGAATGATTCATAGCGTGACTTGATTTTTGATTCTTTTTTGTGTATTTATTCTCTGTTTTCAACCATACATAGTCAGTCGGAATGAATCGATGTTATTAAAAAGTATTTCGATGCTTAGAGAATTAAATTTTACGAAGAATTATTTCAAGCAAAATATCTGGAGAAGAAAAAACTTTTTTGTTGTTGAATGTGAGAGAAAAATATTTTGGAAGTTTTGAGAGAATTTCATTCTTTAACTGCGCAACACAGCCACGAATAACTGTTAGAATGTTGAAGTTTGGTTTCTTTACACTTGAATGACTTTCAGAGTGATTTTAAACCGGTTTTCAATACATTTACCTTGAACTTTGCTTCACCAAATCATTATCAGTGGTTCTCTCAAAAATAAATTTCGTCAGTATTCAGTGCGTAAGGAATTTCCCTGAAAGATATTTTTTCGCCCTTTTCCTATGTCTGTTTCTTCTCTTCCCCTTTTCATTTTCTCTTTTTTCTCACAACGTGCTGTACATGTGACTTTTTCATTCACTCACTAAAGAAAAGTTTGCTCTTCAGTCATCGAAACGCCTTGCTAGAGTGATCAGCGTTTTGTTGATCTTTCTCACTTTTTACAAAGCTTCATTTTTGATACTCGAATAAGAACCCAACGCGCTTTATTTGCGACGGTGGAAATAAATATTAAGTTTTCTTTTGAATTTTTATTACCTTGTGAAGAGTTTCTGAATTAGAAGTCAAAATGGGTCTCGCAAAAATATTTGCAAACGAGACCTTCAGAATGCTGTTTATAGCCGCTGGTATAATGGTATGCTTCTTGTATTATGGGGTGATGCAAGAAAAAATTATGCGAGGGTGTTATGGCGGTGAAGTTCGTGAAGGAGGAAAATGCGAGGGCGGAGGTAAAAACATAAGAAAGAAAATTTTCTTTTGATGTTTACAACAAATTTTCATTGTAGAAAAATATGAATACGAATTTATGTTGGTCGGATGTTTATCATTGTCATACGCAATCGTTGCAAGACGTAAGTGCAATAATGGAAATATTTTGTGAAATAATATTGTTGAAAATGGTGGTGTTGAAGACAAAACATAAAACAATGGACGTGCTTCAATGTCGTTTACTTACCCTGTTAATATTTTAGTGTCAAATTTCAATAGCATTGAACTGTTTTTGCCGTCTTAATGATAAGAAGTTCATTTTTCTAATGCAAAATTTATAGTTTTACTATTAAGAATGTTTAATTAATGAAATTTCATCATGCGATAATCAACCTTGAGAATCATTACTGCGGAAAATTGATATCAGAATTAAAAAAGAAGATGCACGTTCAAGATCAAAGTAAAAACACTTTTCGGAAAGAAACTAAATAACGAAGAAACAAAATTTTCGTTCGTGTTAGTTGAAAACGTTTTATGTCGTCATCAACACTGCCACATTCCATATGACACAATGTGCTATCTTCACAACTTACGATGATGATTAACCATTCATTTATTATCATTTTTTAGTCTTACTTCTTTGTAAATCATCAGAAGAGAAAGACAAGACTCATCAAGGGTGGTATGCTGCATCAGCATTTACTTATCTCGCTGCTATGGTTTGTGGCAATATGGCATTAAGGTTTATAACTTATCCAACCCAAGTAATAGCCAAAAGTTCAAAACCCATACCAGTCATGATAATTGGAGTTCTTCTCGCCCATAAACGGTATACGATTCAGAAATATTTCTTCGTAATTTTAATCGTTGTAGGTGTAATTATGTTCATCTATAAAGATGGGAAAAGTGGAGAAGAAAAGGATAACAGCAGTATTGGACTTATTTTGATTGGTATGAGTTTACTCTCAGACGGTGTCTTAGGTGCAATTGAAGATAGAATGCGTGCAGCAACAAAGCCATCAGCGCTTAATTTCATGTTTTCAATCAACATGTTCGCTGCCATTTTCCTTGCTGTTATTGTCGTTGCTTCTGGAGAAATTTCTCATTTCTTCACATTCGCTACGAAATATCCGGAAGTTTATATGAAGATTGGAACACTTGCAATTGTGGGCAGTTTTGGACAAGTTTTCATTTTCATGATGATCTCTGAATTTGGACCATTGCCGTGTTCAATTGTAACGACAACTAGGAAATTCTTCACAGTTTTAATATCAGTAATCTTCCTGGGTAATGCTTTAACTACTCGTCAGATAGTAGCCACCGGAATTGTATTTTCAGCTCTCTTTGCCGATGCATTCTTTGGAAAGAAACAACTTTGTGGACCGAAAGCTCAACCTGTCCCAACTCAAGATCCGGACGTTGAAAAAAACACTGATACAAATGGATCACCCACAAAAGATGCTGTTGAATTGCAGAAATTAAACAGCAATAAAACTGCCGAGTGATCTTAATGATGCTAACGTTATTTTTTAGTTATTTAACTCACATGACTCACATAAAGCCGAGTAAGAACAGAAACAAACACACAAATTCACTTTACAAAAAAATCCATTTAGCTGATTTTATTTTATTTTTTTCACGTTATAATGATGTTCTATTGTAATCGTTGAATAAAGACGACGTAAATGTACGGAGAAGTATATTTTAATAATTATGTGTGCAAATTCTTGTTTCCTTCCACTTTAGGAGACACTTAATCTTGTGTTACTGTCACAAAACATATTTGATATGCAAATATGTAATTGAATAGTAGAATTTAACAAGGAAGTTGATGAGATACTGCTGAAATATTGGATGCAAATAAATTAAGCTGGCTTTCAACATTAATAAAATTCAATAAGATGATTGCAATATTTCAGTAATATCACGTAAGTAGTTAACTGGATTGCAAATATGTCTAGAGGTTATCGATAGCCCGAGCGGCACACACTCGCCGTGCCGGAGGCATACGTTTGCACTACGACGATTTTTAGTTGGCACTTCCTTTGGCTTTTCCTTCAGAAATCAGCGAAAATAACCGAGGTATCAATTTACCACTAACAGTTGACGCTACGGTGCTTCCCCACATGCCATTAACTCCATAAGGCAGCTTAAGGCAGCTTAAGAAATTCTTCACTAGCTCAACACATAACTAACTTAAGGTGATAGAATTAGGCGATAGCCAGTAGTTTTTAGCCAAATGTCTTTCAGATGGCGGATTCTAAAGGAAAGCCTTCCCATTAAATGGAGACGATACTCGTATGACAGATTTGTGTGAGATATCGCCCTTTTGTGCCGCTCGGGTAGAGGACCCAAAAGTGGATATTTTTAGAGAAGAAATTTCCTCACAAATGCTGAGGTTGGAACCGTTCAAATTATGTGAAGATGAGATTGCTGTTGATGGGTTCTCGCGTTATGTTCTGGGTAAATTTTTAACATAAGAATCGTTCAACAGCATAATAATAGTTGAAAATGTAAATGAGAGATGGCGCTATATGTATCTAAATAATGTAAAAAGCTTAAAAATATGAATCATATTTTAAAAAGTAGCAAAAATACTTTAAAGCAATTTTTCAATCATTTAAAAATCTATTTGATCATATAAAGGTTGATTGACTTCTGGTTTTGTGATTTGATGTTGTATTTTAATTTCAATATTAGATGATTAATCAAATACTCACACGGTAAAATATGAACACGTCTATTGGATAGGTGTAATGAATATTTTCATCTATCACGCTTCCTTTTCATGCTGAAATTAATCACAGTAATAGACATCGATGAAAATAATAAGATAATTTGAAATTATTACATCAATCTGTTAAATATGATTCTTAAATTCGAATTGATGATAAAAACTCTGAATGGAAATTCAATCATTTTCGGAAAATTACAAATTTTTGTTTGTGAGTTTGTGACTATCCACATGTTAACAGTTAAGTTGGTAATTATAACAAATATCAATCTAAAGTTAAGCTATGTGGTAAAATAAATAAATATAAATCATGTGATTCCCATGCATCTATCATTAATGCATTGCATGATATTTTTGAGCAAGTAGCTACATTTTTCACACCTTCATTTTATTGACATCATAAATATATTTGAAACGTTTAATCTCAAATGATGTTATCAAAAAAATGCAGATAATCGATATGTTAACAGCTACTAATGTAATTAAACTTGAGGTAGGTCATGGAAGGGCATTCCGTACATTCGTAATTGCAACTTCAAACACATTCAGAATTCCTGATAATTATTTGATAGTGTTGCTGAAATTAGATAAATAATTTTCAAAGAGTTTGATTCAGTTGTAATCGAAATTTTATAATAGAAGGTTGCTACTTATTAAAAAAAGAACAAAATTATGGCAGAAATTATTCAAGTATTGTTTACGTGGTACTTGCGCTGCTTAAAGTGCAAGAAGAATTTTATTTTCACGATATTTTTAAATCAAGCAATCGTTCCGGATTTTGACACCAACATTTGTTGCCGTTGCAAGTTTGCTTCTGGACATTATATGGTTGAACCGTAGCATCGGAAGGAAATGGAAGTGTTGCTGTTGTTACATGGACGTGAAAAATTTTAAGTTACTTCAATTTATTGAAAGCAAATTCGTTTCAACATTTGAAATTTCATATTCACAACATTAAAAGAAATTATGAAATGTGTTCGTTACATTGCAATGCATTGCATTCAGGATTGAGACTGGAATGAGTAAAGAAGCCAGAAGGATTATTTATATGTAGAAAATGACTTAAATTAATTTGATATTTAGTTTAATGTGCGCTTTATTCAAAACTCAAATATTTTAGAACATCTGCAGGACTACTATCTACACAAGAATATCCATCAAAAATCTCAAGTCCAATTCTATCAATTCATTATAATGAATTTTAATTTATCATTTTAACAATAAATTATCATCGATTCCCGCTGGAAACACAAATTTTTATAATTTTCTCTACTAAAGATTTTCATCTATAATTAATAAAGAGATTTATTCACATGTTGTGATTGATAGAAGTCAAACACTTCAGGTGTCTTTGATGGAATAAATTATTTTAGAAACTGATTTAGAGAAGTTTTAATTGCGCATTCGTAAACAATACACCAAAATAAATCAAAAACTGCTGTTTGAAAATTGAGTCATCACACTTGTTGAGGTAGGACCATATCAATTTTAGATTAATATTTTTAGGTCATGGTAAAATTTTTAAGCGACATTTATTATAAATTTTTTATTTGATAAAGACCCAACAGTCTGCTATTATATCTTAGTAAATCAAATTCATTAACACTGCCAAACTTATCAAATAAAAATGAAATATTTGGGCTGGGATATTGCAATTTTCATTCCTAGTTACGAAACAATGTTTTTGTTTTTGCTGTAACTTTTAAATTTGATTTCAATTTATGCAAATTATGATTACTGATTATTGGTGCTTTGTTTATTGAATAAAATATGAAACACTTGATATTGATTATATTGTCGTTTTCTCTTCAGATATTCCACTAAGCTGGAGCACATGTTGATGGAGGTTCAGTTACATCGAGATGTGTTGGAGCTTCGGTATGATGGTCTTCATCTGAAAGTTTTAATGTATAATTTATTTTTCACTCAATGGAATTTTAATAGAACCTTCATTAGCTGAACGAACTGTAAAAGAAATGTGAAGTTAATAAATTATGTTTTCATTTTATTTTTAACTTACCAACTCTATCGCGATGATTGTTTAAAAACTCATCTATTAAAAATGAGACTCATTAAAATTATTTCCAAAATATTAATTTACAGTGGAAAATTATTTCTTACTGTTTTCAGAGGCAAAAATATCATCCTTCTGTTCGCTAGACGGCTTTGAAAAAGCTGACAGAATGCACATAGCAATTACAAGACAAAAAATGATTGTTGCAAACTTGGACATCTCGTTTCAAACTTTAATTCGCAATTGATAAATGAAAGCTCAACGGGATACCAATTTATAGCGACATTCTTTTCCACACTGCAGAATTATCATTTTTTCATAAAGAAGCTTAAAGCATTTCCTCTAACAACACATAATCAACCAACTCAATAATTTAATGTCACTTCAAAAAAAAGTTCAGCCTTCAATTAACTTGGAAATACGACATGAATCATACTTTATTTAATTCTGTCATAAATTTAATGATATTCAATACAAATCAAAAGGAAAGCATAAATGACAATTAAAAATTACTTAAATTTAGCGGAATTGCAGCGGAGAAACTTTTAACCCGAGAACATCTTTTCCAATCTCAGCAACGCCACAAACTTCACATTTAAATCCTTTGTAGTCAGGCATGTACGAAGCACCACAAAGTGGACATTTCTCTTCAGGTTTTCCTCGGTAAATTGGTTTATAAGTGATGGCACATAAGCTGAATGGATTATGTTCATCATATTGCAATTGATGTTCATCTGTCGGTTGAGCTTCACATGCTTGCAACATTTTTCTCGCTTGTTGTGCTGTGTCATTTCTCGGTCCTAATTCAAGTAAACGTCTGGCGAATGAAGCCGCCGTTTTATAATTTTTCATCTTAAAGAACATATTCAAAGCTGTTCGAAGTGTGAGAATTTGATGAACTGGTTGGAAACTGCAATGTGTAAAGTAAGCAGCTAATTCACAAAGTCTCTTCTGCTCCTCCAATGTGTTCTTGGGTAAAGTCTTTCGATGTGTCTCCATTTGTAATCCCACAACATATTCACGACAAATATTCATAAGTTGTTGTGCTTCTGCTATTTCTTGACGACTCTCAACAACAAGCAGTGGGATGTTTAACACAATGTATTGGAACTTCTCAATGGCTTCAGTGAACTTTCCAACTGTTGTTAGTTGATAGCAACTCTATTGGAAATGAAATATTAATAAATTGTCAGAACATAAAACGATCAACTTACCTGAAGCAAAGCAACTAAATCATTCAGCTTCACACCAACTGTTGGATGTCCATTTTTCTGACCAGCATCTTTCCAATTACGATGAGGATGTGTGAATTTCGATGGTAAATTCGGTAAACAAGCGTAAGAAGTTCGAGCACCAACATAAAGAAAACTGAAAAGTTTCTTGTAAGGTTCAAAGTTGACAACGCCGACTTGATCATTGAGAACTTTAAAAGCAGATTCAAAAGCGCCAGCTCGAATATGATCAGCCGCAAGTAAACTTCCATTCGTCCAAATTTGTGTTTGTGGAACGCCTTTCGTTGGTGCAACAAAGAAATTTCCATCTTTTGCTTCTTGTGAAATTTTGTTTGCTAATTCTTCGGGAAGTTCAATGTCATCGTCTCCAACATCCCAACCAGCACCCTCACCAATGTCAGGGGTTCCAATAGCATCTTTCATTTCATCTTCATCTTCATCGTCGTCTAACTTCAAGTCAGCATCAGCACCCCAACCATCGTCGACATCATTATCCAAAACTTCAGATGCGAGTGCTTTTGAAACTGTGCCAGCTTGTCTCGACATTTGTTGACCCTCAAAGAATCCACGAGAAACAGTCAATAATGGCCAATTGGTATCCGCTTGTTGGATCGGCAATGGTCCTTTGAATAGTTTCGCATTTGGATTCAATTGTGGAATTTCTTTTCCCTCAGCTTCAATTTGTGAAGACATTTCTTCAGCTTCTTCAGTCATTCCATGTGTTGCTGCTGTCAAATATGCAAGCGATTTCTGATTACAATTCTTCAATATGTTGAATCTCTCCTTGACATCGCCCAAAACAAGTGCGCCGTGATATTGTGCTGAAACATCTTTTCTAATCTCAGCAATTTTATTCATTTTCTTCAACTTCTCGAGATTGCCAGTGATGAGATACAAGAATGAAAGTTTATCAAAGCTTTTTGTTCTTTGATAGCACATTTCAACTACTTGATGATTGCCTTGCATCAACGCTGCTTGTCCTAAACGATCCCAACAATCTTTGTCATCTAAACTTTTAGCAGCTTCAAGTGCAACTTCAATATTTCCACATTCAAGTGCAAGTCCAAAGCGAGTCTTTTCATCTTTCACAAAATGAAGTGCAACTTCTGGATATCCTTTCTGTTGCAAATATGCAATGATGCTTTGACCAACAAGACGTGCATTGCGAACCATATGAAGAACTTCTTCATATTTCCGATTAATCAACGCGAGTTTAAATTTGTATTCAGTTGTGTCAATGTTTAAGACTCGTGTACGACATTCACGATCAAGACAAAAGACTTGAGCGCCTTTCACTCTTGTTATGTAAATCGGCAATTCTAATGTTCTGATAATTCCATGATCGCCGTTTAAAATCGCATATTTAATGTGATTACTTGTTGTGTAAATGAAGACACCTGAATCATCCCACGCTCCTGACTTCACTCGTGTGCTTTCTTGAATTGTACACAATGATTCCAATCGTCGATTACAAATGTTAATTGTGTGTTTAGCAAGAAGTGCAACGTGTGACATGTCAGCTGACCAAACAACGTATTTGCATTTTGAAATCTTTACTTGAGCTAAATTACGCAATTGTTGAACATCAAACAATGTCACATGGTCTGGTTCACGAAGTAAAAGCATTCCAGTACCAGCATAAAAGATTTCATCACAAGATTGTGATGTTTGAATCTTTTTCGTGACTTCATTCTTGAAATTCTTCACTACAAGTTGCCCGGAACGATCAAGAACTGCAAAACGATTTCTTGCCACCCACAACGCTGTAATTCCTGATGAACGTTTCGAATCTGATTCAGAATTTGTTTCGGAATCTTTTGGAATGCTGTACAAGTCGTAAGTTGAATTTTCCATGTTACTTGTTCGTGTACATAAAAGAATTGCATTTAAAGCGGGATTATAAGACATACTGAAGACGGGCGTCTTTCCACCCCCACGAATCTGCATGACAACTGAATCTTTTGTTGTCGTAAAGTCCAATTTTCTTAAGAATCTCTCTTTGATATAATAGAGAATATTTCCATGAACAGCATAAGCTGGTCGTTCTCGTTCAAGTTTGAAAACAATCATTCCGGAATCATGACCAGCAGCGAAGAGATTCAACGATGGATGTGCAGCAAGAATCCAAAATCTTTCATGTTCACGACGGAATGTATGCAAACATTGACGTTTTGTCATGTCCCAAACTCGAATTGATTTATCTTCACTGTTTGAAATGATTAATTCTTGACGTGGATGGAACAAGACACATGAAACGTTGTTGTAATGTCCACGACAAGTGTCAACTTCCCATGCTTTGTATTCATTCATTCGCCATAATTTTATTTGACGGTCATCAGCGCCTGAAACCACCAAAGGTAGATTTGGATGGAAATGAGCCCAATTAACACCGCGGTCATGTCCTTCAAGAACGTGTTTCACTATTGCATCTGCTTGCCCGAAAAGATCAGTTGCTGATGGATTTTTAAGATGTTCGTCGAGTCCTCCAGGGCCTGGTGCGACGCTTTTCTTTCGAAGACCTTCATAAATAAATAAAATTAATTACATTCTCATCTTCCCATGTAAAATTCAACTTAATTCTAATGTTAAATTTCCTTTGAATAAATGAAAATTTCCGAAAACAGAACCAAATTAGATTTTGTCATGTTAAATTATCAAATGGTTCCTTATCCATACCATCTCACCAATATCTTCAATTTATAAAATTTCCCAACAAAACAATACAGAAAAGCAAAATCAAGTTTAATCAGAAATGAAAACCTAATTTGGTTCCTACCTTTCATGCCATCACGGGCAGCAACGCCTGAATTGAGAAAAGGTTTTGATTTGTTTTTAAAAATCATAATTAAATAATAAAAACAAATAAGATAAACGATAATGTTCTTCTTCTTGGCAAGTTAATTAATCGAGATTAAGTTTTGTGCTAACCTGAGAAGTCCCAAATTCTGACAGTTTGATCAAGTGAAGCAGAAACAATTGTGTCTTCACTGGGATGAAATTGGGCACACATGACATAGTGATTGTGGCCAGTTAAAACACAGATACATGTTCGCGATTGCCAGTTCCAAATGCGGATTGTCTGATCATCGGAGGCGCTCAACACCCAAGGATATTCATGATGAAATACTGTCGTTCGAACATAATCCAAATGCCCAAGCAGTGTGAAAATGCATCGCTTTTGTTTATAGTTCCACACCTAAATACAACATAAATGATTATTCTGTGAAAGTCAATTTTCATTTAAAATTTTCTTACTTTAATTTTGAAGTCGTCACCACCCGAAACAAAAAGTGGTTGATTAGCATGGAAATTTATACCTCTAACAGGACCATCATGTTCATCAAACTTCTCCAATAATGTGCTGATACGATAATCCCAAAGTTGAATAACTCCGGTGTGCAAACTGTAAAAACATTTAAAATTTTTAATTTTTCATATTTTTCGGAATTTTCTTTAAAGTTGCCTTGCTAGTATCCATGGTCGTTTTGGATGAAATGAGAGTCCTTTTACTCGAGCGGACTTGGTCTCAAAGTTGGTTAACATTATGTTATTATAATTTATTCACTTTATCTTGAATTATTCACGAATTTCTAATAAACTTCTTGAATTGTTGTTTTTGGTGATGTGGTGATGAGGTGCGCAACTTTGATTTTATACTTTTCGCAACTCAAATCAGCTTTACCGTCTAAGCATTTAAAGCTTAAAATTGCGTGATGTTTAAAAACCGCTAAAACTGCTAACCCTCAATCACACGTGGGGCAAGCAACTTTGAATATCTCAACCTAAAGCGATAAATGCTGAAAAATAATTCACAAACGTTTTAATTAAAATAAAAATATGGGTAAAAAGTCGGGAATATTTACCGAGGGACAGCATGTGTTTGCTAAAGTGAAAGGATATTCTCCATGGCCCGCAAAAGTAAGTATCGGGGAACAAAACGTGTACCTTTGTAAACTTTGAAAACCGGAAGCTTTCTGTAATGTTTTTAAAGCTAAATTAAAATTTAAAGTTATTATTTTGCATGGAAGTATTTGAAATGTAATGATTTCCATTCCACATGTAATTAAAGTTCTGAATATTCATTGATGGTAGAGAAATACCTTCAGTTGTTTACTGGATGTTTGTTTCCCTTTCTCGCTCTAACATTCTCTGTCTCTTTCTCGTTTTCTTTAGATTACAAAAGTGATTGCGAAAAACCGGTATCGAGTATATTTCTATGGCACAGGAGAGACAGCGTCAGTGAAAAGTGAAGATTTAGATCTTTATGATGAACGTAACCGAGGACGTTTCAACACCGACCGCCAGCTGAAAAAAAGTGATTACAAAGAAGCAGTTGATCAAATTGAGTCAGCTATTAGTGGAAATGATCCAGCGCCAATTTTACCAGATGATAAATCAGTTATAAATCCTGATTTTGATGCTTCGAATGATCATACAACAGATAATGACAATTCAGCTGATGAATCTCAGTTGCAAATTGCTGAAGATATTCCGAAAGCAACACCACAAGCAGTCAAAAAGTCGACTGTTGTAACACCAGCACCAAAGGTTGTGAAAGAAAATCCGACACCAGAACCAGAAGTAAATGATGAAAAGGTCAGCAGAAGTGGACGAAAAATCAAAGAGAAAAAAATGAACTTAGATGAAATGGATCCAGATTTGATGTTTTCGCCACCCCGAAAACGTTTAAAAAATGAGGATGTGAAACAAAAACCTGTAATAACAGTTGCTGACTCGACTTCGAGTGTTGAAGAGTTCCGTGCCAGTAAGAAGCATATCCTTACCGATCCTATCAAGAAAAGTTTCCTTGAAAATCAATTTGAGATGATACATTTAATGCAAGGAATCAAATTGGCTTTAGGATTGGAACAAGTTGATGCGAATCGCTCGATTGAATTGTTGGATACATTTAAAGATAAAATATTGCCGAACATCACAAAAATTATGTTGCTCAAATATCCAAACATTGTTGTTACCGTCAAAAGGCTACGTAAATATATCGGCAATACAAATTCATGGAAATGGGACGAAACACAAGTTAAGGAATTTAATGAAAAGGCAGAAAAAATTCGTACAACAGCATCAGCAATTTATGAAAGTTTCAGGGTAAGCTTTTCTGTGCAATATTAGGAACTTCAATTAATTTATTGTATTCAATTTAGATTCTGTTTGAAGATACTAATGAATCCAACTTTTGGAGCAAATTTGCTGAAGAACAAAAAATATTTCAAGAAAAGTACAATGCTTTAAGTTCAACAGATTTATTTGAAGGAATTACTTACGAAGGTAAATTGAACATATTGAATGTTGAATCCTTTAAATGACTTTAACATTTTTCACAGACCTCACCTCGTTCCTCAACAACGATACACCAACAGAAACAGATAATATCACAAAAACAGAAATATGTGAACCGATAGAGTCTTAGTGATTCCATGGGTCCTCTCTTTTATAATGTTTATTCATGAATGCTACTTATTTCTTTCTGGCTTTTCTTTCAAAACAAAAACAAAATTGAATAAAAATTTGTCAAAGAATTGAAAATAAATTTAACGTATTTTTAAAATTTAAAATGTGATGAACATTTTCGAACATCAACATTCGAAATTCGAAATGTTAAAAAGTAAACATAAAGAAAATTTTAATCTTAAATTATGGCTAAAACCAAGAAAAGATACACCAAAAATAATAAACATCCTTGCCATGTTTGTGGCGCTGTGTTGAGCTCATCATATAATTTAAGAATCCACATAGAAACGAGATGTTCAACAGATAAAAAGTTTGTTTGTGAAATATGCAATGCAAAATTCATCAGTCAAAACTCTCTCAAAACACATTTACTGAAACATTCTGGAGAGAAATCATTTATTTGCAGCATTTGTGGCAATGCATATCTTTCAAAAGGACAATTAAAAGTTCATGAAAGATCTCACACGAAGGAAAAAGCTTTTGTGTGTGGAGTAAGTTAAGAAAATATTCAAATATTCAAATTGTTATTAATTAGATTATTTTGAAAGGTATGTGGTAAAGGATTTAGTCATCGTGAAAGTTTAGTTACACACAGCACATTACACAGTGGAATTAAACCTTATATGTGTGAATGTTGTTCAGCAAAGTTTTCATGTATCGGAAATCTCATCAAGCACCGAAAAGTGCGGCCAACTTCTTGTGGTTTACCAATTTATACAAACAGAAAAATATTCAAACGTGCAGGAGTAAAATGCAAAGGAGATTTTCCTACAGTGATAATAAATAATGATCTACAGACAACGTTTTCAGAACAGCAAAATGAAAATGTAGAAGAAATCATTTATGATCAGGAATATCAGGAAGCATCAGAAATGATTGTCGATCCTATGACTGATCATCAATATGTGAGCATAAAAACATCGCTTGATATGGATATAATCGAGGAGAAAAAGGATCTTGATGTTTTCGATTATATTGGATATGAAATCAAAAATATCGAAGAAAAGGAAAGAGAAGAACAGCAAAAGAAAGATGCAATTGATTATGATATTGAAATTGAATCTAAGGCCGAAGTTTTTCCAGAAACAGTAGAAGAATTTGTTCAAGATTTCATCGCTCTCAATCAAGATTCTTATTCTGATGATCATTTGAATAATGAAGTCATTGAAGACGATGCAATTGTAATTGAAACTTATGAAGAAATTTTTGAAAGCGAACAACTTTACGATGAAGATAGTGAGTTAGCAGAATACATTGAAATTGTCAATGCAAGCAGCTTTCAATGTAAGTTCTGTCCTAAAATCTACCAGAAGAAAAACATCACGATAAAGCATCTCAAAACCGAACATCAAATAGTCATTCAAAATTACAATTACGATAATACAAATCGCTATCGGAAACCTCAAAAAGAACTCATGTTTAAATGCTTCTTCTGTCCAAAACGTTACACAAGCATGAGACTGATGGAACGACATCAAAAAGTCCACGGACCCGAAGGTAATCTCATTCATAAATGCTCATGCTGTGTAAAATATTTTGAAACAAATGAAGAAAGAAATTCTCATCAAATCAATGAACATGAAAATAGACTTAAATGCGATGAATGTAATAAAATTTTTGAGCAACCAGATAAACTTGTAAGCCACATGAAATATGCTCATCTAGGAAAGAAATTGTCTGTGAAAAAATACAATTTTGTATGTCAACTTTGTGGTAAGTTAAATTATTAAATTTTATATGAAATTATTAAAATGAATTAAATGTCAGGTCGAAATTTCAATACGAAAGTTGCTTTATCAGATCATGAACGTAGCAACTGCGGAAAGGCGCCACTTTATCAATGCAGTCATTGCAATAAGAATTATCATTCCGCTGGAAGTTTGAAATGTCACATCACTGTCCATACAAATGAATTAGATTTCGAATGTTCTTACTGTTCAAAGAAATTCAGAACAAAAGGTCAATTGACGGTTCACCTTCGATCACACACGAAGGAGAAGAATTTCAAGTGTTTACATTGTCCGGCTGAATTTAGTCACAGAGAAAGTTTGCTAACTCATAACAGTAAGTCAAATGTGTTTAATTATTTTTATCTTTTCTAATCTGATTTTCCATAAAGCAATTCATACGGGAATCAAACGTTTTGAATGCAGTTCTTGCGGATCAAGGTTCTCATGTATTTCTAATCTCCTTGCACATCGAAAACGACACCGAAACACTTGTGGCGATTCACAAGTTAATAAAGTAATCGATGCTGATAGAAGTGTCAAAATCTACAAAAACGACACATCGCCAGAAGAGTCAGACATGAATTTTGTGTAAATTTAACTTTTAAATTGAATTTGTATTAAATTAAATAAATTTATAAACTTAACTTGAAATTTAGCAACAACTTCTTGACTGAAAAAATAAATAATCAAGCAAAAATCCAAGTCCTAAAAATAAAGATTTAATTTTTGAATCCATAGTTGGGTCAGCAAAGTAAATATTCATCGTGAATGTGTTTATGTCACTGTTCCATTGACGAACAATTGTTCCACCTTGATGTGCTTTATCAGCTGTTAAGATCTATGAGATAATTAATTAATAAACAGGTTAATCGAAAATAAAATAAAATTTACTGGAAAATGAAATTCTTTATCCATGCATAAAGAACTTCCAAGTGAAACGTTCACTACATATAATGCTTCGCCTCTCTCATTTTCGATGACAAACTCCCGACTTGTTATTGAAAATTTTTCTTGGACGACTCCAAGTAAAACTCCTGAATGAAGCCAAACTTCCATGCATTGCATCTTCAATGGAAAACAAAAGCAATGACACCCGAAAATTCTTCTCAAAGTAATAGCTTGCTGATGTCGTTGATCCGTTAAATGCAACATAAATGGTCGTGAACTTCCCCAAAGCATACGATCACGTTGTGTTGATCCTTCTGATGCCAAAAATATTGAATGATTGTCGTAGGTCTTTACTGTAAAACGGTTTTCTGAAGCTATACTCAATGCTGTAAAATATCAATAAACAAAAAAGATAAAATTTCGAAAATTTTCAGAATATTACACTCATTGAGTTCATAAATTTGATGAATGTGGCATGAAGGAACATCGTTCAAAGAATTTAAACCTGATCTTGGTAAATATGAAGAGAGAGTCGATTGTGACGATGACAACTGATCCACAGTTGAAATACTTTGACTAGCTGTAATAGATAAGAGAAATATTTTTTCAATTCTGTTTTCAAAAATAGATTAAGTAAATGACTCATTTTTACCCGTAAAGTTTGATACAATACTTTGATTACTCTGATAAACAATTGGCTCAATAGAATTGGGCTGAGCAACACGTAACTGATTGTCGCGATGAAAACTATGAAGAGGATCGTTTTGCATATTACTTAAAATTCTTTTTTACGATGTGTTTACCGCAAAAACTTTAAAGGAACTAACAGAACATTAATTTGTTATCACACTTCAAACGGGTCTATAAATTAATATCACTGTACATACAGTAGAAACGTAAAACAAATGTCATAGTATTCTTATTCCCTCTTGAAAGTTTTCATAATCGATTACTTACGAAACAAAAACTTGGAAAACGTGATAAGATAAATAAACCGGTTGACGGTATTGAAAAACAGATATTATTGTAACATTTCTTTTTATTTAAAGGGCAATTCATTGAATAAATTCCTTTCAATTCAATCATAATAAAAATACTACTTGAAATATACCTACTTGAAATTTAATCTCCGGAAGGAATTGAATTTCCATATCAAAGGAATATTTGATGCTTCAGCTGCTTTATGATTTTTTTTAACGTCAACTTTCTGACACGTTGATGTTTCATCGTTTAATTCTGTTTAGTTCGTAATAAATCGTATTATTTAATTTAATGATTTAAACACCAAAAATAACACTTCAAAATAGCTTTAAACTATTGATAAGTATTTACATAAACAAAAATAAGTGAAGATTCTTCGAAATTTTTGTTCAGAAAAGCGTACAAAAGGTTTTAAAATTAAATTTCCGTGAAAATTTCTTTTGTTGTAACAATGTTGTAAAACATTGCAACCCATCAAACATTCGTGACAAAACATTTAAAAACAATAACAAAGCATTGAAAGTCACACATGTGACTTTCCGGCAAAACATCAACATTGAAGCAACATGCAAAGTGGCGATAAAAACTTTTTGTCTCGTCCTCTTAAAAATGTTGTACGAGAAAATAATATTATAGGAAATGGAGGAACTGTAACATTTAATGTAACTTATGTTGGTTGTATTGAAATTTATGCTTCCATGAAGGCTTTAGATTTTAGTACGCGATCATTAATTGCCAGGTAAAAAGAGAATAAGAATTTATAAGAAAAGGAATCTCAGCAATAATTTAAATATTATCTGAACAGAGAATGTATCCATCGTGTACGTGATGCCAAAAATATAAAGAAAACAAATAAGCGAATAGTCGAAAAGAGAATACAGCAATATATAAGCGCACTTCCATGTATGGAACATGCCGGCTCGAATGTTTCACTTAACATCTCATCACGTTGTCTTGAAATTAAATCAACAGAAACGAGTGAAGTTATTGCACGCCATGATATGCCAAGAATAAGTTTTGCAAGTGGAGGTGACACTGTGAGTCTTATAATTTTAATTTATTTTACACTTTTTACGAAATTTATTTTTTATAATTCAAGGAAACATTAAATTATATTGCATACGTCGCAAAAGATGTAACAGGTTCGAAAATGAAAATTTTGCTTTAATTGAATATCTTATTACGGAAATTTTTCATTTAGATTGGCGAGCTTGTTATGTTCTTGAATGTGGAAACAAAGCTCAGCCATTGATTTCAACATTGGGAGAAGCTTTTGAATTTCGTTACAAAGAATATAAATCTGAGCCGTAATTTTGCTTAATTTTGTTCAACATTAAACAGTTTAATTTATGCGATTCTTATTTCAGAGAAAAGAAAAAAATATCTTTGGAGCATTTTCGAAAGAAAGAAATTAAAGTTGATGATCAAGAATATTACAATGATTTGCCAGGAAAAGTTCCACCAGACGTTACATTAACTTCACCAGCACCAATCGATAAACGTCGTGAAAGACTTTCAAGTAATCTCATCGATCTTGACAGTCCAATTGAACATGAGTACGTGAATGAATCGAAAATCAAAGACAATGACGGCGATAAATTGATTGCTGAATTAATGAAATGTGAGTTCATTGAATATTTTTTTTCTGAATTTATTAAATGAAAAGTCTAAATTTTTCAAGGTTCAAATAAGGAATCGAAGCTTTTAATGGAGAACTGGTTTCATGGATCAATTTCTCGCACACATGCAGAAAGCTTATTGAAGCATGATGGCGATTTTCTTGTCAGGGAATCTCAGAATACTCGTGGTCAATTCGTTCTCACTGGAATGAAATCAGGATATGCCAAACATTTGCTTTTGATTGATCCAGAAGGTTGTGTAAGAACAAAGGATCGCGTCTTTGAAGACATTCCGCACTTGATTAATTATCATTGGACCAATTTTTTACCAATCATATCAGCGGAAACAGCATTAGTTCTTCAAACGCCTGTCTTGCGTGCTTCAAACTGGAAACATAAAAAATAAAAATTTTATTCCAGATAAAAGTGATGAAAAAAGTTCAAAGTTTCATTTGATAATTTAGTGCCATGAACTTTATTTTATATATTTTGAAACATAATAACGAAAGAAAGAAATATCTAATATCTATTTAGTGAAATGAATTTAGAGAGAAAATAACTTATCAACATTCCTTGCCTTTTGTCAATCTTAGATGAACTTAAAAGGAAGCATAAATTTAATGAAATTAATGTGAGTAGATTATTTTTGTGACTTAAATATTCATTCACCAATGTAATTTATGTAGTAAAGAAAAAAATGTATTCACAATACAAAAAATGCTCCAAAATTATATGTTGAGTAGAGAAATGTTATAAATATTTACTTAGAAAATAAAATCTTCATTTAGATGAAGAAGAAAAATTAATTAAAGTTTTGATTATTTTAGTTTTGATATCGGTTGAAATAATTTCTTGCTAATAAACAATTTTTTTAACATTAAAGCAACGAAAGAAGCAAAAACAGATTTAATGTTTACATGTTGCATCTCTTACTCTGTTTTTATTCGTACGTCATCATTAACGAGAAATTACTTTCACTAAATTTTTATCAACATAAAATTATGAATTTCTTGAAAGAAATAATAATTTTAATTGCATTAAGTTCTTTCATCAGTGATGTAAGATCAAAAAGAACAAAACATTCAAACGTTTTATTTCTTCTCGGTGAGATTTTTCATCACTTTTTTACATTTTCTATAAAATAAATATTTTTAGCTGATGATGCTGGCTTTGAAAGTGGAACTTATCTCAATAAGATAGTGCAGACACCAAACATTGATGCATTTGCAAAGCGAAGTGTAATTTTCAATAAGAATTTTGTGTCAGTGAGTTCATGTTCACCTTCAAGAGCTGCAATATTGACAGGGTCACCATCACACCAAAATGGAATGTATGGTCTACATCAAGCAGAAAATCATTTCAATTCTTTTGACAATATAGAAAGTTTACCTTCACTTTTACGAAAGAACAACATAAGGACCGGTTTAATAGGCAAAAAGCATGTCGGGCCATCTGAAGTCTTTAAATTTGATTATGAAGAAACTGAAGAGAAACATTCAATCAACCAAGTTGGACGAAACATAACAAAAATCAAATTACTTGTTCGTGAGTTCCTTAACACTACAAAAAATGATCCATTTTTCCTTATGGTTGCATTTCACGATCCTCATCGTTGTGGACATGTGACACCTCAATATGGGCCATTCTGTGAGCGTTGGGGATCTGGAGAAATAGGAATGGGGTTGATTCCTGATTGGCATCCGATTTATTATCAGTGGGAACAAATTCAATTGCCTTATTATGTTCAAGATACGGAACCAGCTAGAAGAGATATTGCAGCACAATACATGACAATATCGAGATTAGATCAGGGCATTGGTCTGGTCATAAGAGAACTTCAACTTGCTGGAAAATTAAATGATACACTTATTGTGTATACCTCTGACAACGGCCCACCATTTCCATCTGGAAGAACAAACTTCTACGATCCTGGAATGGCAGTTCCCCTTTTAATTTCGTCTCCTTTCCACAAACAACGCTGGCATCAAGTTTCCAATGTTATGACATCACAGTTAGATTTAGTTCCAACATTTCTCGATTGGTATGGTGTGTCACAAAGTCATAACACAAATAATTTAATGTCGTTGACAGGAAAAAGTTTGATTCCAATTCTTGATAAAGAACCAAGCGACACTGATTTCCCGGTGTTTGGAAGTCACAATTTTCATGAAGTGACGATGTCATATCCAATGCGAGTTGTAAGAACGAAACGTTATAAACTTATTCATAATCTGAATTATCAATCAATGTTTCCGATCGATCAAGATTTCTATGTTTCACCTACTTTCCAAGACTTAATTAATCGAACTATCAGTAAAATGTCAATTCCTTGGTATAAAAACCTAAAATCATATTATAAAAGAGACGAATGGGAACTTTTCGATCTGAAATTAGATGGATCAGAGTCGATCAACATTGCAAATAAAAAAGATTATGCAGACATTTTAAAAGATCTACAACAGAAATTATGGAAGTGGCAAGTGGAGACAAATGATCCTTGGAGATGTGCACCGCATGCTGTTCTTGAGGATAAAGGAGAATACAAAGGTAATGCTCAATGCTTGACATTAGCTCACGATGAGATGTGAAATTATTTTATTTAGTGATTAGTGAAAGTGACAATTCAATTTAATTTTAGTTTAAAAACGTCTTTATTTTTCATATTGTCTTTTGATAATAATTTAAAGAATGAATAAACAGAGAATATTACATTAATAAATGTTGTTTTAATTTAAAATCTATGACGAAATCCCACAAAAGGAAATTCCGATTTCTAGGAATTCTTTGTAATTTCAATGACCTTGCTCAATAATTCTTGCATCAATCTTAGAAATTTGTAAACAGAGGCAGACTCCGGTTAAATCTTTTGCATCTTCCGACCTTTGACGCTTGTGTTAATCTGTGAATCTACCTGATTTTACTAAAATATTCATAAATCTTGGCGACACTGACTTTTGAAATGTAATTAAGAAATCATTAAAAGTGATTGAAGTTTTAAGCCGCCCAAATGCTTTAAGAAGCATGACAAGTTTTGATAAATTTTCGAAAAATTTAAAGATTAAATAACTTTTGTTTAAAATCATTATTGTGACTCTTTAAATAATTCAATAATATAAGAGATGTCAGGACTGAAATTGTTTTCTCAAAATGTGTCAATAACACATAAAGTGAGTTAGAGAAATTGTAAATAAAATTAAAAACATGAATTTTTAATTAATAACATTTTAAGGTCATTCTAATATCGGTAACAACTGGAGTAGCAATTTTGGGAGTTTTAGCAACTTACATGTCTCGAAGAAAGTCACGAGGACCAATTAGACATCAAAGAACAAGAGCGATAAGCGGAAGAAGAACAAGAAATTCGATGAGAAGTCCAAATGGTATTTATTTGAATCAAATTTCAGCTTAAGAGGAATAATAAAGCTGAATTAATTTCCAGATGCTTTGTCAATAGCTGGATCAAGAACAAGTGCTCGTTCGGTTTCCCCAGGTGGTTCAATTCATACAATAACTGATATTGTATCTTATGCATCAGGATCAACTAAAGCACCATCAGCAATTGCAAATGGAACGGCTTATCTTTCACCTCAACAACTTGGGGTGATGGGAATGGAGAAACTTGATACTGTCATCAACTTTTGGGAAGATGCTCTTGCAGCTCATTCTCTCGGTTCAGCTCAACCTGAAGATGCGGAATTTTTCCGTGAAATTCAAAATTTACTCGACATTGCTTACCAACTACAAGAACAATCAGAATTATTATTTTTGGATGAGCGTTCATGTCTGTTTCGACAAGATCATGATGATCCTCAGGATCCAAACTTTGATTCTGCTGAATCATTTGCGAGTGCTTTAGATCAAATTGCCGATTTGAGAGAATTTGAAGATTTTGAACCTGAGGAAACAGAACATTTGGAACATCCACTTTATCAAAGTATTTTAAAACAAATGGACGAGCATCCAATACCATGTCGAATTTTAAGAACGGAGCTTGTTCGTGTTGCAAGCGACACTGAATATTTAGCGAAACTTCATTGTGTTCGTCTTGCATTTCATCATTTATTCCGAGATCCTATGACGTCAAAATGGGTGTCAGATACTGGACGACAAATCTTAACTGATCTTATGTGTCTCGGTGATAAGGATCCGAAAGATTTTATTGTCGGATATGAAACAATGTTGGAATATTTACAAGATCCAGTTAACTGGCAGCGGGCTGAAATGGAGCTTAATTTACGTGGTGTTAAAGCGATGACATTTTATGATATTGTGTTGGATTTTATCATTCTCGATGCATTTAAAGATCTTGACAGCCCACCAGGTTCTGTCATGGCGGTAATTCAAAATAGATTTTTATCAAATGGCTTTAAAGAGACAGCACTTACAACTGCAGTTTGGAGTGTTTTGAAAGCAAAAAAACGAATGCTTACAATTTCCAATGGTTTCATGGCTTATTTTTATTTGATAAGTGAGCAAATTTCACCATTGATGGCGTGGGGATTTTTCGGATCCGACGAAAATCTGAAAGAAGTTTGTTATTACTTCAGAAATCAAGTACTAGAGTTTCTAATAGACATTTTTAATTTCCAAAAAGTACGATACACAACCGTTGATGTGTTGAGTCAAGATATTTTAAAATTAATGAAGGAGAGAGTAAGCAACATAAACATAAAATTTATGAACTGAATTATTCCATTGAATTTAGTTATCAAAGTTAGTGCCTAATTTGTATATATTTGAATATGCACTTCAAAGATTAGAATTTCCGTAGACGGATTGATTTGTAAGGGCCAAGGGAAAGCATTTGTAGTCAGACAGTAAATACGCATAAATACAATTTGTTGACAATTTTTCACAATTCTTGATAAATTTAAAGCCAAAATAAAATTCTGAAATCCAAATAAACTTTTTCTTATTTTCCTTGATCATTGTCAGATTTTATCTTATCAGCGAGGCATTTAAATTAGAAATGCTTCATCAATAGATAGTTCGAAGAATTCTTTTGTTTACAGGAAATGTTAACTAAGGATTACAAACTTGTTCTTAATAAGCGATTTCTTTGGCATCGTTCAATGATTTTAAATGTTATGTAACCGTTAAATTTCTTATTTTTCTTAATGTTGTCCAAATTTTTATGTCATACTTCAAATGAATAGGTATTTAATAAACTTTCATGTAGGTCTTTGTAATGTTCATCAAAATCAAGGAATAAATTACGGACCGAAATTATGGGCAAGAAAAACTTTTTAGAAGTTATGAACTACGATTTATATCAACAACTCCTAAAAAAGTGTCGTATTACTAAGTAGTGTTACTTTTATTTGATAGTATAGCAAGCAAAAAATGTACCTAATACATGCAAATAAAAACAAAAAAGTGGTATTTATGAAATTTGAGAACACTGCCTTTTGAATACTTTCATCCCAAAAAAGTTACGAATTAAATACAGACATCAGAACCCTCTAATTGCTCCTCAACCTCTTCGTGCTCGTATTCGTTTTAAACATTCATTATGCGAAAACAGTATAAATAACATCAATTTCCTTATTGTCATCAGTTAAAGTTTGAAAAGTTGTGATCAGCTCAAGAAATAAAATGAAGTTCATTTCGAAAATATTCTTCATCGTCACTCTCATTATTGGTAATTTATTGAAATATTTCATTAAAAATTTTCCTCCTGATTTTATTTAGAATCATTTTTGAAAAAGCTTTGAGTGTCCATGTGCATGTCGAATGTAGCCCCAAACCAGGTGAGCTTTTCTGAAAATATTTTAGATAATAAAATTTTCCTATACGTGTCAAATTGTTGAATATAATTTGTATTGTCTCAAAATGAATTGGAAAACTTTTTAAACGTTTTTCTGTATTTTTTTAATTTTATTAGAATCAGGTGGACCAAGTTACTTTTATAAAAATCCATGGATAGAGGATAGATTATGTAACCATAATTGTCGGACAAAAGGCTTCTCGGGTGGAATGTGGCAACGCGAAAATTGCGAATGTTATCAAATACCTGTTCCAATGAAATAAAAATTAAATCTTATTCTGAATAGAAGAAAACCTATGAAACAACGTTAAAAATGAAACAACAAATCAAGCATAATTATTAATTAATTATTCGTTTTTGAATCTTAAATTTTATAACATACATATTCACAGCATTCTTCTATTTGTTCTTTTAAATTATGCACTTAAAACATTGTCCTCTAGAATTTTACTTTCAAACAAACACAAAATAAAACAGAATTTTTAGGTAAAATTATTCATCGAATTGATTCGTTCGATCTCATGTGATGTGTAGACAGGTGTTTTGTACCAGGAACTCATTATATTAGAATCCACATATTATTATTTACGGAGGCCCCACCCTAGGGTGACGGGCAACCGTATTGGATTNAATAAAATTTTTCAAAAATATAATGTGATATTCTTGTTTACTTATTTATGAAGAGTTTTATAAAGTTTTTTTTGGATATTTTGAAAATTATTGATAACCATCAGGAATAAGTGCATACCTACATAGCTAAATCTTTAAAATTTTCTTGATATACTTGCGCAGGGGCCATGCTAATCTCCTCTGTATCGTTCCAATTTTAGTATGTTCTGCCGAAGCGAGAACGACTGTACAAGG
>CVRI01000064.1:131271-178973 GCA_900005825.1 Clunio marinus | reverse complement strand
AAAAATAAAATTTTTCAAAAATATAATGTGATATTCTTGTTTACTTATTTATGAAGAGTTTTATAAAGTTTTTTTTGGATATTTTGAAAATTATTGATAACCATCAGGAATAAGTACATACATAGCTAAATCTTTAAAATTTTCTTGGGAAAATTTGAATAAAATGTGGAACGCTTCACGATATTGCGTGATATCCTTGCGCAGGGGCCATGCTAATCTCCTCTGTATCGTTCCAATTTTAGTATGTTCTGCCGAAGCGAGAACGACTGTACAAGGACAAAACTGTGCAAAATTAATATTTTATCATAGAATTGAAATAAATGAAATTGTAAAAAACCTATGAAACAACGCTGTAAATGAAACATGTTATCAAGTATAATTACCTAATTACCTATGCATTCGTTTTTGAATCTTAAATTTTATAAAATATTCAAAGCATTCTTCCATCTATTCTAGGATCTACTTACACACAAAATAAAATAAATGTAAAGCCGGGTGGAATTTTTAATAAAAATTTCTCATCGAATTGATTCGTTCGATCTCATGTGATGTGTAGACAGGTGTTTTGTAGCAGGAACTAATTATTACCTATATTAGAATCCACATATCTATTATTATTTTGTACTCAATTGAAATTGTTTTTTTTTTAACTTTCTTTGAAAGAATAAACTCGTCAAAGATCTGAAAGCATGGATGTTTGTGAACAGCAACAAGATGAACCATGCGAAAGCAAAAAATAATCATGTTGATAATTTCCATTGTCAGTATTTTGGGATTTATTAAAACTTGTGAAATTCAACGTTGAATTACTCATCAATGATATTCATTTACCTGGTGTTGATGTTTGTGCATTTGTCGTTCTTTTTTTAGCATTTTTGTTGACTTTTTTGACATTTTCTTGATCAAACTTCTGGCCCATCTCGTCAAATTTATCTCAATAATGGAATTTTTTTTAAATAGTCTATGACGCTTCGTTATTTACACTGTGAGACTTCTTTAATTCTGTTAACAGGAAAATTGCCTCCGACAACAACAGCTGTTCGTAATTTACCCCTTGATAAAAATAATAAGAAAAATACAAACATCTTTAACATGAAACAATAGAAATTTCATTTTCTTTATTTAAAAGATATTTATTTTGTATACAATCCAGCTGCATAAAATTTGTTGGAATGTTGTGTAAAAATAACTATTTTATTCGAAAATAATTTTGTATTTTCAATTAGGTCAAGAATTGTATTTATATTTAAGTTTAATTTGAAATAAATTTACAACAAGAATAAACAGCCAAAGAAAATTTATAGAATGTTTATGTCATGTCATCTTATGTTGATGATAAGAGGGAAGGAAATGAAGAAAATGAAGGAAACGAAGAAGGCAAAAGCTGAGCTTTGTTTGAACTTATACTTTTGTGAATACATGATCTGTTATCATCCCTTATCTAAAAAAAGAAAATCGTTCGCCTACCTACTCGAAACTCATATTACACTAAATATAAACAAAAAAAAATCTCTTACAAATTAAAGGCTGTGTGTATGAGTATTTCCATGAACAAATGAGTGTGTGTATGTAGGTGTATTGATGTGGCTATGAATGATAATTGAACAAATGTTTGATGTGTAAACTTTTAGTTGAAATTCATTTAACCGACAAATGGGAATTGTGGATAAGGGGCTGGGAAGTAACCAGGGAAAGCTGAAGGTTGAAGTGGTATCGATTGCGTCAAATAGCTTGTGACCATTGTTGGAACCACTCTTGTATTGTACAATGTCGTGTATGCAGTACGTGCACCGAATGTCAATTTAAGCACCTTCGAGTCTGTTTGCGTAACAATTTGCTGCTGAACAACTGGCGTTGATTGGATTTGGAACTGCTGTTGTGGTTGTTGTTGCAGAAGAAGCGGATTAATTGGTGGTGGTGTCACGGGTGCTAAGATTGATGTGCCAATTTCATAATTTGTTTTCGTCACGGTAGCGATAGGTCTTGAGATAGTGCTGAAAATGGTACTTGCACCATTCACAATCGGCAGCACGTGAGATTCATAAACAGTCTCGACTTTCACTACAGGCTTGGAAGTTGTAATGACATTTGGTATTGCCCCAGGGTTCAATAATCTCAATAAAGCTAATTGATCTGGTGTCAATCCCAATGGATTAGCTTCTTTAGGTTTTTCTGTTGTAGGTTTTGGTTTTGGTCTTCTCGTCGTGTTTGGAATTTTAGAACGATCAACTTCTGATATATCAAAATCAGATCCAATATTTTCCAAATTCAAATCATCGGGCAGTGCAACACGTCTTGGTTCATCTTCTTCATCATGTTCATTCTCATCACCGAACTCTAATTCAAGATGAAGTTCCGAACCAGCTTCATCAAGTTTTGTGTTGAATTCATTTAAAGTTCGTGATGGAACGAAATGATAAACTTCCATGGGTGGCAAAGTTTTCGTGGCTGTCACGAGACGAGTAACATGATAAGTTTGAATAAGTGGGTAACTTGTTGTGTTTCCAGCAGCACGAATCACCGGAAGAATGTGCGTCTTCAACATCACTTGAGTTGTACTGAAGGTTTCAGTCAAAGTCTCAAGTGGTGGTGTTGCCTGATCTTCACCAAGAGAAATTGGTGGCAGTGTTGCAATTGATGAATCGAGAAGATTATGTTCCTTGTCTAAATGCGATGTTGTTGCTAAAATATTTTCTGTCAAAGGTTCAGTTAAAATAGCTGTTGATGTGGGTTCCGGGTCGAGTGTTTTCTCAAAGGTTGAAGTGACTGTGATGTAACGAGTATTTTTATTAGCTCCAACTTGGAATGTGTAAGGGCTTTTGATGGTGGCAATTTCGTAGTATGTGTCACTAAAGTCAGCTGGCGTTGAAATTTCCACTTTAATTGTTTCAATGGGAAGTTTACGTTCGAGTTTATTGTCACCAGCACCAGTTGCTTCATCATCTAAAACATCACCATTTACAGATCCCGAACCATCAAGATCAACATCTAAATCAACACGTGATTGAAGAATGTCATTACCGTTAGCGTCAGTTGGAGGCGTCGCTGCAAGCTGTTCAAGTGACTCCTTTGCAATTTCATTTGTCGAGCTTCCGTGTTTTCTGATCGTCACACGCGGTTTTGGTGTAGTTTTATATTGCCAACGTCCTGGTGTTCGGTTCAATTTGAACTTGTATAATGATGTTGATTGTTGTTCTTGTTGTTCGACATTTGAAGGAGAAATTTTCTGCTTATACGTGCGTCGGCTAAAGTTTGGCTCAGATGTCGCAATCACCTGTTGTGCGTTGACTGTCGATGGTTTGAAGCCTGGTCTTGTCGATTTATTACGACGACTACTATAAGATCCAGCTGGTTCTGCTGACACGGTTGCAACTTCCTGAGCTCGATTTTGTTGCCGTAAACTGAAACAAAAAAATAAACAAAGGCGAAAAAAATTGCAATTAAAAAACATTTTCAACGCTCACACCCCCCTAATTCAAGTTCAATTTACTTTTTATTCTTTCCGCTTCCATTACGTCTACCAGAAATGGATTTTTTTCCACTTGTATAAGGATTAACTGGTGCAGATGGCGCAGAAGTTACTTCTTCAGTTGGTTCTTCACGATTGCGATAGCGATTTTTGTATCCGTTTGCTGCAGGTCGTTTTGTTGTTCGTGGATGACTTGAATAACTTTCTGCTTGATAATCATCTTCATTCGACGTATATTTTGGAGTCTTATTGAATGATGGTGCAGCAGTTTTAAGAATGCGAAGTGTTGAACTTGGCTGAATTTTGGCCTTTGCATTTCCTGGGAATATTTGTGATGTGCTTTGAAGAACTTGTGCATATTTTCCCGAGATATATGTGCCAATAACACTCGTTTCATGGACAGTCGTTAATCCTCCGTTTACAATTGTTCCACCAGATTTTGTTACAAGACCTGTTGGATGATTCTGATCGTTATTTCTAGCAGAAGTTTTTGAAACTATTTTTGGTTTCTTCAACACAGATGGCTTCAAGTTTACAACACGATAAGTTTCTTCAACAAATTCCGTTGGTTGTCGACTGAGAAAGTCATATTCGGGCTCAATAATTGCGTTGCCTTCTTGGAGAACAACTTCTGACTCTTCATCATTGTCGGAAACTTCAACGATACTTGAAACCACTGGTTCACTTTCAATTGTCTTCTCAGGTTCGACAATGAACTTGTTTTCTTTCTTATCTTCTACAACCTCAACTTTTGATGAAAGTACAACTTTTGGTGGTTCAGGCGTTATGGCAGTGATTGCTTGAACTGTTAATGGCATTGGATTCGGTGTTGATGGTGTTTTATTTTTCTTCTTCTTCGGTTTCTTTGTTGCTGGTGTTGGAATTGGCTCTTGTGAAATAACTTCAATAGCACTGCTTGAAACTACAGGCGCCTTTTGTTCTGATGTTTGCTCAGAGACTGGTTTTGTCGGTTGAATATCAATAACTTCTTGTTTTGGCGCATCTGTTATTGGTTTAGTTTCAATCGCCGCTTTTGTTGTTGTTTCTTCTTTTACTGGTTCTGTGAAATGACACAGAAAAATAAAATGAATCAGAAATATAATTTAATGAAGAAAAGAAGAAGAAGAGAGAAAAAAGCGTTTAAATAAATTGATGCACTTAAGCTCTTACCAGGCACAGCTGGAATTGAAGAAGGTGAAAAGATCATGACGGTGTTGCCAATAGTTGTTGTGAAATCAGCAAAGCCGTATACATTTTGTGTCACAAAGGGATTAACAATGGCAGTTGGTTGCACAATAGCGGCCTCCTTTAAAGCTTCGGAGTCATCAGCTCGTGTGCCGGAAAAAACTTTACAAAATAATTGTAAAAAATGAATGACTATGTTGTTTGTTGATTGATGGAGAATACTCACGTGTTAAACATAAACAAATGTATAAAAGGAACTCCATTTCAATGAGTTAATGAGTTTATTCGGCAAGAATTCAACTAAAGAAAGAAGGAAAAAACAAAATTATTCAATGAAATTAACATAAGAATGAGTCACAAGATTCTTTTTAGATAAACAACGTGTTCAACCTTATGCTTGTTTGAGTCAATTCAAATCACAAACAATAATAAAAAGTCATGCAAGTTCACTGTTTTTCCAATAAATAATAATTTCAGCTTCAATTCTCCACTCACGCCCATAATTTACGCACCTTAATCTAATTAATCGGCCGTTTGAAAGGTAATTACTTGTATGCAAGGACATTTACATGGTATGTTGCGGACAAAATGAAACGCTTCAAGGCTTCCGCAATGAAAAAATGTCTCAAATACTTTCAATATCTCTGTTTTTCTTTCATAAATACCTAATGACCTGTTACCACTCACATGTGAATCTCAATTACGTAATGATTATTCAATTATGCTGCTGAAGTTTCACATACCATACTGATTTCAATTTACCACGAGAAGATGTTTTTAATATCGAATAACGTTGCTTTCCACTTCGCGGGTCAGCTTGAAACTAGATAGTAGTAGCGGAGGCACAAGCGACAGGTTTCAGCTGTGATTTTGAAATTCAAGTTTTGTTTCTAAATTATTTTAATTCCTTTTTTTTTGTTATCAGTTAAGCAAAGATCGTGAACGTTTGAAGACATTCATTACCATTCTAATGAGTTCTTAGAGTTTAAGAATTCTAAGCTATCGAACTTTTGTCAAATTTTATTTTTCAGTTTTGATTCAAAACCACTTTTTGTTCCACACTCGACATGAGATGACTAAAAGTTTTTTTTTTCTATAGTTTCATTTTTTAGTTTCCTTAACACAGTTTCTAATTCCTGAATGCCAAGCTATGGAATTGTATGTATTATCACTTTTTTGGTGATATCACCAGAAATATTATTGTTACGACCTTGTTCGATTCAGATTATGAGAACAAAGAGTGCGCGAAGCGATTGCAAATCAGCTTTTTCATTTTTATTGCATAATCATCTTTCATAAAATATCCAAACAAATCAAACTTGTTAACAGAAATTCCAAATATATTCATTGGTTGGATATTATTTCACTTTAAAACATGATACATCACAACAATGATCTTCATATTAATTACAAACAACTTATGAAGAATGTTTGCTTCAAGTGATGATCAACAAATTGAGGAATAACTTTAGAACTCCAAGGAGATCAATTATCTCTCTTTTTAAATGCTTATGTACCAATGAATTAACACTTTTCGATCGATTAAAACCATCACAAGTCTTTCAGTTACTTAAACGATTGCCCATGAAATTCTATAAACACTTCCATGACTTAACTTCAAGTTGAAAACATAAATTTTGATTCTCTCGTTTTGATGAAACGAAGACACCGAAGTGATAATGATGATCATCGTGCGCAATAACTCATCAGATAAATGACAATTTGTTGTCTCGTTGACACTGCTGCTAAGAGAAACCATTTTGATTATCATTTAAATTAATTTCACAGAATATTTAATATTCAAGATGTTGGCTTCGTTGACTAATAATCTGAATAGGAATTTATTGTGGAAAAACAATAATGAAAGTACGATCATTATGGATCATCGAAGATTTGAATAATGAAATTCAATTCCTTAACACACCCGTGATAAACGTCAACAGAATCGTTTTAAATGACGACCGCATTTGCTTATTGCATTGATTAATTAATTTTCGTTGCAATGTTGAAAGCTCTTTCACTCTTGAGTAATAAGTAGTTTCATGCATAAAATGATTTCAAAGGGTTATTGAATACATAACTTTATGTTATTTTCCTTGAATTTCATAAAAATTCCTTTAAGCAACTAATGTCTGATCATTTAAAAAGTTTCATTTGAAAAATGTTGTTTGTGGTTTAGATCAAGACCTTTCTTGTCAGAAAAATTTAAAAGAAACTTTGAAAAACATTTGTTAAGTGCTTTGTTGGTGCTTAAAAGTTTTTCATGAATGAGTTTCCGTCTGACTCGCCAATTACCAACTTGAACCATAAACATCAATGCTATGATTGATTGATTTTCGAGTATGAAACATTCAAATTTTAACACACACCTGGCAAGACATGTAAAAAATGAAGTCATAAATATAACACAATAAATTTATGAATCTATCGATCGGCTGTTGGCGTATTTTTGGCGTTTTCTTATTTTATCGACTGGCTGTGCGATAGAGTTTCACGCTAAATTTAACTGCATGCCAATCAGTGAACATCTCATGATATTTCAAATTGCTTTTTAACTTCAAGGTAGTTGTCATCGATGTCAAAACATAAGACATGGAAACGAGCATACTTTTATTGCAGCATAAATTGAATTTCAATTTGAAGATCTTCATTCATTTTAAATTTACTTTCCGGACAAAGCTGGTCGTTTATGTTTCGAAATGTTTTGGCTTGAACATTCGCGGAATAATTTTGATTTCAGATTGCTATGAAACGAGGAATGAGAGAAATAAAAGTAAGTCAAATCTCAAATCACGAATGAATTTATCATTTTAGACGCTGCTGAAATCGTCTGCTCAAAATCGTTAAAGTCTCATCTTGTTTATATTTTCGCTATAATCAATGGAATGTCTATGCGAACTCAACGAACCAGGTTATTATGAAACGAAGATTATATTTGCTTTCCTTTAATCATCTGGTAAAGTTGCACGATCGATTGGCTTCATTTTGTTTAGCTTCAGGTATGCGATGAACTTTCATTTGTAAATCTTTTATTAGCTTAAAATTCCCAAAGATCGCGAATTTATCTCACGGTATCATCATTTAAAGGTTTCATCTTCGAAATATTTTTTTATTCGTTCACAAGATTTATCTCGCTACCGACGACATTATGTGCACGTTTATGTTGTCAATATTTTAGGTCACGGTCCATCAAGTCATTTCATGTTGTTTAATTGGAAACAAAGAAATCGCTCAAGAAAACTGCCTTCAAGATTCAAGATATGAGAAATTGCGAGAAACATGAACTTACATTTTACTTTTATTTCTATTGCACATTCAGAAAATTAACTTTATCTAACTGGAAAAACTGTCCGGTCATCTCCTTCTTACTTAATGGCTTAATTCTTTTTAAATCGAGTGAAATCTTTGATCTACGATGAGTTTTTCATTTTAAGATGATGAAACAAAAGTCGTGCCCATTACAAAACAAAACAAAAAAGACATAAATCGAGAAACAAAATGGTTTTAATGTATATCTAAAAGTCACCAGATGAAATTGTGTAAATTTATTTTCTTTCAATCACACAATAAATAATCACATTAAATCATTTATTTTAAGCGATATAATTTATTTCATGCATTGTTAGGTTACGTAGATATTTATGGTCAAATGGGTATTGTTTGTAAATGTAATTTAATCGTGAAGTAAATTCCTTAAATTATTCCACTCCCTAAACTTTAAATTCCTAACATCGTGATTTTTGTTACATAGACGCAATACAGAAATTGTCGGCATTTTTGAAAACAAAACTTTACTCTAAATCTGACTGGTATTCAATCAAAATATTAATAAATTGATGACGATATGTCTGCTTGATTTATCTTTCACAAGATTCAGCTAAGAATTACTGGCAAATTTTAAACCTCTTAAATGCACATAAATCATGGAGCAGTAAATAAGAAGCAAGTGCATAAAAGGAACAATGAAAACCTGTCAGTTATTTATTTCGATTCAAGTTTAAAGCAATTTTTGTTTTTCGTAATAAAAAAGCTTTTTAGGTCGGTTCTCAAGCAATTACTTAAGTTGCAAACTTTGATGAAACTTTACAATCTGCGTGAAGAATTCTCTTCATTCTTTAACAATTCATTAAGCTTACATTATTATTATTAACTCGTTTTTCTCAGATATCTTAGATAAATGATTTGTGAAGTCACGGTTGCGACTGTAGTAAATTGTCTAATTGAAGATTTCATGAGATTTTAGTTGTTAATAAAGCGCTTAGACGCTAAACATCGACATAGCCAACGGACAATTGTTAATCAAATAAATTACATTGAAAGATAAATCAATTGTCCTGTGATTAATTTAATTATTATCTTAAATTAAGATCAAAGCGGCAAGTCACACGTCAATATCTGACATCAAATAGGCAGTTGCAATGATATGTTACAAGTAAATATTAAATTTTCCTTCAGGTCTTTGAATGATCGTTAAAAAAATGATTAATTACTGACATAAAATTCATCAAGCATTACTTCAAGTTCATGAATATCTAATTGTGAACAGATAAAATGTCAAAAGGTTCAATCACAGCAAGTGATATGCGTTCTTGCCATTTTTCATTTTATCCTTGAATTACTAAGAAGATGCTTCATCTTTTCAACTGAAGATTATCTGCAGGTGTTAATAGTGCACTGTAAAATTATTTTAAATTTATGACTTATCAGACTTTAAAAAGTGATAAAACCGACTTAATAATTTTTGGATTGAAACGATTCATTGCCCAAAAAATATATATGAACCGTGTAAATAAATAAATTAAGCTGGAGAATGCTGTTGTGAAGTCTTTGAGAAAGTTTAATATCATCTTCTTCGTGGGACGTCGTTGAAACGTCGCGATTCTCACGATTTGTAATCTAATAGTTCATTGTTATTTGTTAAACACTTTTTTGAATTCAATTCAAGTGAGTTAGTTACAAGATTTTCTTAAACTGATTTCGCAATACTTTCGGTCTCGGGCGTTTGTTATGTTGAAATTTTACTTAGCATACACTTCTTTTACGCAAATTAACTTTTTTTTCTTTAGTCATTTCTATTCATCAAATTGAGCAATGAAAGATATTTTCAAGCTGTTTGTAATGAAGATATCTGAACAAATAGTAGTTAATCAAGATCAGTTCAAGATTTGCCGGAAAACAATTAAAACGAAATCGTCTTCTAAAGTAGACTGTAAACTGCGAGTTGAATAACAAACTTATTTTACATCTTTCAGATTTTAAAATGATCGAAAGTCAAGTTTCTTAAATGTTGAACAATTTTATCATTGAACTCCATTTTAGGTAATGCTTTCGTTCGTCGTTTACTTTGTTAACAAATTTTATTAAGCTTCTTGTCCATAATTTTCCAAAGATAATTATGTGGATCCACAACATAATTCCTTTCAGAATTTTAAAAAACGTTTAACTTCTCAGAAATTCAGAAACTTTTAATAAAACATTTCTTCAGCGATTTTATATGATTGGTAAAATGTTTTAACGTAAATATACAAGTCAATTATAATTCCTTCCACGATGAAAATCTTGTTATGTTACATAACACAGTCATCGGATCATAAGACAAGACTACAAGTATCAATTTCCTTCATTTCTTCTTTATTTATTGATAGCAAATGATGTCGATGCAACGTTATATCAGCCACATGAATTATTAGTCCCTCTCATTCATTTAACAAACAGAAACAAGTTTCGGTTCGTTGACTTCTCTCGAATATATTAAAACGTGTTATCCGCGAAGTGTTGTTCCGAAATTGATTCATATAAGAGAAGATTTGTTTCTTTTTTTCATCGGATGCAGTTCCGAAAATACAAAATCAAGATCAAGGCTAATTCATTAAAATCGCTTTAAGACCATCAATTAAAAATTTGCGCATTTCTGCATGGCTGAATATCGTCACATCATTTGAAGTGACTTTAATTCAAATCGAGATTTTCCACTGCTCGAGTTTGTTTTTTTAAACAACAAATATTAATATTTTTCACGGAGACATGAACATGACCATTAGCATAAAACTATTAAATATTAATACAAACCGTCAGAAATTCAACGTTAAAAAATGCTTTTTGCATATTTTAACGAGACAACTTTTTGTCTGATCTCAAGTTTGTTAAGTCACGTCTCCTTTTCATATTTGAGAACATTGTTTGAAATATAAACCAAATGTAAAGGAAATCATTTATGAGAAATGTGACGCTTTGGACACTAACTTGTCTCTGATTCCATTCATGTTGAATTGTGTTGACTATTTTACCAGTTAGATTAAATGAGGATGCTTAACCGACATGCGCTTAATCTATCATCGTATTGTTTAATTCACATCAGTTCTATTTGTATATGAAATTGTTGTTTGTAAAATTGTGTCGTGAATGATCTTTGAAAGTTTGATTTCATGCTTTTTCTGTTATTCCGACTAGCGTTTGATTTTCACATTTTTAAAATACACGAAAATTGTTTTTCGAAACTGCACTGACAGACGTTGAAACTTAGAAAAGCACTTAATTTATTTATTAGCCTTATAAACTGGCTTTTAAGAATGTGTTACCTTGAGACAAACAATTGGGAATGAAAAGCACCACAAAACAGTTAGAAACATGTTGAGAAGTTAGAAATTGCAGTTTTTTTTAAAACGTGAAGCAATCTTTCAAGGCGTTTGCAGTTTTTGCATGATGCTAAGTGTCTACTTTACAAGTTCCAGCATTTGCTAACATTTTTATGTTTGTATCATTGACATGAATGGCAGTAATTGAATTGAGGATGATCGGTTTGCCATTGTATTTTAATATTTAATTTAAAAATAAAATTGTTTAACATTCTTTCCCGTCATTGATGTGATCAAAGATTTATTAATTTACCTAACAATTTATACTTCAGAGTAGGTAAGAAATCTATGTTACAGGGTTCTCATTATGGCGCTATGTATGACAGAAAAAGTCACGGCGAAAGGAAACTTAACGTGATTTAGTTATTCCTACCATCAACAGTCTGATTTGAATATATTAAAAATTACAACTAATGTATAATATCCAAATCAAATTAGTTAATAGTTGAATTACAAAATTGATTTCCGCTTGTAATGCAATGTTTGATCTAGTTTTAAGATAAACAATGTAAATTGCAAACAAACAGAAATAATCTCTTCTTTACATTTAAAAAGGTTCAAACTTAATATTTCTGCTTCAATTGTTAGTTCTTGACAAACCAGTCGAGAAACAGAGTTAGGTCAAATTATAGAATAATGGAGAAGGAACAGTTCATCTCTTCTTCTTTAATTTTTTATTTTGAAATTTAGAGTGAATTCAATCCCACCCCAGAGCAAGTCCTCTGTAGAGTTCGTGATTCATACACCACCTTTAACTTTTCAAAATGACGTTAGCTTTTCATTCAAATGTATAAATTCCATAAGCTTTCACACAAACACCGTCAGTCAATTTCTTTTTGAATGGTTTTGCTCGAATAAGCAAAGTGAATTCAAAGTATCCATTGACAGTATTCCGAAGAAATTTATCCATATATGGTATAGAACCAGGCAATAGAAATTTTCTGAGGTAGAATGTACCTTTTAGCTGGGGACATGAAAATCTTAAGTTGGAAACCTCTATAAATTCTCTGAAAAGGTTGCGTACAATATAATTTTTGAATGAACCTTGGGATAGTTTGCATGTATCTGCATTAATTCTTAATAATTCTCGATCAAAATCTTTCATCCCTTTCTTGGAACTTTGTTTAAGTACAATTGTGATTATAAACTTTTCCATGTCCTCTAATTGAGTTACAGTCATATTAGATTTCGTGTCACCATCTGTGTCGTTAAATATGATCACACTAAAATCCGAGACGTACGTTGGGTTAGAGGTGTAAGTAACTGACGACCAATATATTTTTGCTTCAGGATTTCCTTCCTGATAAAAAGAGTTTAGAGAAAACAATTGTGAGATTTTTAATAGTTACTTACTGCAAATTGTAAAAAAAGAATCAGGCAAAATTTTAATTTGATCAGTTGCATTTTAGGGCTTTATATAATCTTGAGTTACTTTTTAAGTTTGATTTGCTTCGCAGTTAGAAATGAACAAAGTATAAACATTTTGAATATTCTCGAAATTTGAACAGAAGGATGTTCGTATTTATAGTTATCTTAAATTATTATCAAATAATGTGTGCAAAAAATTTTGTAATTTACCTTTAAACGAAGCAATGATAAGTGGAACAGTAAATTATAAAAAAAATTTAATTCACAAAAAGGGAAATTCTTGCAACTATTCATTTCAAATTAAAATTAAGGAACAGAGATAATCCTGCCATGATCAACGTTTGATGATGTCGGGCTGTGTTTGATTACCACATGACTACCCTACTACTTATGTATGACATTTCGTTTCCTCTCTAATAAAATATTTGTTTTACCTACATATAAGGATATCTTAGCAACGAACAACATAATTTAAAACTAAGTATTTGAGTATCTGAGTTGAAACTATTTGGAATATTCATTAAATTAAGTTCTCCTCGATGATTTCTGGAATATTTTACAAAGAAGTTTTCGATTAAATAAATGAATTTGAAACATAAAATAAGTTTTCAATGGAGAACATTTCGTCTTTTATTTATTTTTCTTTAAGATGGAATTATATTCCTTAAGATTTCAATTGATGATTCTATTATTAATTTAGTAAAGGTAGATTGAATTGTTGACCCTAATCCATAATAAATACTTTTCTGATTTTTCATTTAATATATTCAACAGAACAGGAGAACAAGAAAATTTCAAACAGTTTCGATACCTTCTTTAAAAATTTAGGCAAATTTTTTTTTTGAAATTTTTGAGTGAGTTCAATGCCCTAGGGCAAAACCTCCGTTATTTCTTTCAACAATCATGTCATCTAACCGAACAATAATGAATCATAAAATTGCGTTCACAATCTTTATCAGAAAATAGAATTTATTCATCTATTTGTTAATTTTTCAAGAGATATTTGCTTTTCATTCAAATGAATAAACTCCATAAACTTTCACACAAAAGCCATCGGCTAATTTCTTGTTGAATGGTTTCGCTCTTATCAGAAAACTGAATTCAAAATATCCTCTGAAAGCATTCCTTAGAAATTTATCCATAAACGGTATAGAACCAGGCAATATAAATTTTCTGAGGTAGAATGTACCTTTTGGCTGAGGACATGAAAATTTTACAGTGGAATATTTTCTAATGTCTTTATAAATGGAGCGTACAATATAATCTTTGAATGTGCCCTGGGATTGTTTGCACGTGTCGGCATTAATTCTTAACAATTCGCGATCAAAATCTTTCATGCCTTTCTTGGAATTTTGTTTAATTACAATTGTTATTATAAACTTTTCCATGTCCTCTATTTGAGTAAAAGTCAAATTGAGTTTCGTGATACCATCTGTGTCGTTAAAGATGTTCACATTAAAATCCGAGAAGAACGTTGGGTTAGAGGCGTTTGTAACTGAGGACCAATATATTTGTGCTCCAGGATTTCCTTCCTGACAAAAAAAAAATTTGAGAAAAAAATTGTAACTTATTTTTGTTGTTACTTACTACAAATTTTAAAAAAAGAGTCAGACATAATTGTAACTTGATCAGCTTCATTTTAGGGCTTCAAAGAACCTTGAGTTTCTTTTTATGTTGATTTGCTTCACAGTTAGATATAAATAAAATATGAACATATTAAATATTCTCGAAAATTGAACAGAAGGATGTTCGTATTTATATTTATCTTAAAATGTTATCAAACAATGTTTGCAATGTACATTTTTTAATTTAGCTTTAAACGAAACAATTATAAGTGGAACAGTAAACTTTCTGAAATGCTTCACATAACGGGTAATTATAAATAATAAAGAAGTGGACTAAAATATTAATTTATGACTAACACCAGCAGTGTTTTATGCTTCTAAATAAATAAAGTTTAGCTTTCAAACAAATTAGTAATGAATTTCTTTTGAAGAATAAATATATCCATAAACTTGACTATATAGTTACGAATGCACTTGTCTTTAAGGGCATAATTCATATCAACGTAGAATTAAGGAACAAAAACAGCAAAATATATCAAATGTACAACGAACAACATATTTTGAATTATTGACAGATCTTTATTGAAACTATTTGGAATGTTCATTTAATTAAGCTCTTCATAATGATTTCTAGAATATTTTTTGCATAGAAGTTTTCAATTGAATAATACTGAAACACTAATTAATTTTTTAAACACTGCAATACCACTTCACACTTGCATAAGTAATATTAACATATTCTCCGTGCCTAATTCAACTTCAATTACTGTGTTGGCATTGCAGTTTTTCTTTTCCTTTTCTATTGCATAAATTTCATTTTCTAGGATTTTTAATTTCGGAATTTTTATGAGATTTCTTAAACGCATTTTCTTGATTAAATTTGAAGTTTTCACATCAATTTTAATTGTTAATTTTAAGCAAACCAGGCGAACAACAGAAGTAGATCAAAGTAAAAAATAATGGAGGAGAATATAATGGAAAATAAAAGAAAATCTTTAAATCATTTCTGTCTAAGATAAAATTACTTCCGCTAATAATTTACATGATTTTTTTTTAATTTAGTGGGGAAAGATTTATTGGCTGATGGTGAACACAGATGAACACGAAAATATCAATCTGTTTCGATCCCTGTTCTAATTATATTAAAACTTTGAGTAAATTCAATACCACCCTACCTAGAGCGAAATCCTGCGTGATTTCATTCAACAATCATATCATGATCTAACCAAAAAATAATTATTTTTAAAAATGCGTTCAGAATGTTTATCAGAAAAATAGAATTTATTCATCTATTTATTTTGTTGTTTAACTTTTCAAAAAATTTTAACTTTTCATTCATGTAAAAACTCCATAAGCCTTCACAGAAACACCGTTGGTCAATTTCTTTTTGAATGGTTTTGCTCGAATCAGCAAAGTGAATTCAAAGTAACCATTAGAAATATTCGGTATAAGTTTATCTATAAATGGTATAGTACCAGGCAATATAAATTCTCTGAGGTAGAATGTACCTTTTGGTTGAGGACATGAAAATTTTAAGTTGGAAAACTCTCTAATATCTCTATAAATGTTGCGTACAATATAATTTTTGAATGAACCTTGGGATAATTTGCATGTATCTGCATTAATTCTTAATAATTCTCGATCAAAATCTTTCATCCCTTTCTTGGAACTTTGTTTAAGTACAATTGTGATTATAAACTTTTCCATGTCCTCTATTTGAGTTAAAGTCGCATTTGATTTTGTTTCACCATCTGTGTCGTTAAATATGATCACACTAAAATCCGAGAAGTAAGTTGGATTAGAGGTGTAAGTAACTGACGACCAATATATTTTTGCTCCTTGATTTCCTTCCTAAGAAAAATAATTTAAAGAAAACAATTGTGACATTTTTAATAGTTACTTACTGCAATTTCTAAAAAAAGAATCACACAAAGTATTAACTTGATTAGCTTCATTTCAAAGCTTTAAATAATCTTGAGTTACTTTTAAGTTTGATTTGCTTCACAGTTAAAAATGAACAAAGTCTGAACATTTTAAATATTTTCTAAATTTGAACAGAAGGATGTTCGTATTTATAGTTATCTTAAATTAATATCAAACAATGATTGCAATACATTTTGTAATTTCGCTTTGAACGAAGAATAATAAGTGGAACAGTAAATTATGAGAAAAAACTCACAAGAAGGGCATTTAGAAATATTAAAGAAGAGAACTAAAAAATAAATTTGTGGATAGCACTAGCTTGTTTTACGCTTAACCATGGTTCTGAAAAAAATAAAATTTAGTTTTCAAAAAATTCTTGATGAATTTCTATTTAACAATGTGCACATAAACGTGAACACAAAAGAAACATTTGAGTGGATATNTACGGAAGGCTTCCAGATATTGAGAATGACTTGGAAAGACTAAGAAATGATATAAATACTCTTAGTGTATCCCAAGACAAAAGGGATAAACTACTAGAGAATTTGGACACGTTAAAACAAGGAATACCGGACTTGAATAAATATGTTGACGATTCCACTAACGATCTGGATGTAGGATTTGTGCAAGAAAGAACAGATCAACTTGTTGAATGGTACGAAAGACTTAAATCTGATGTAGCTGCAGCTCAAGGAGGTAACACAAACGAAACATGTGATGTTCAATGTCCTAATGCGAGATGGAATTATGATGCCGATGTTTGCAGTTGTACATGTGATGTTCAAAATTGCAACAATGGAGAAGTTTTCGATCCTTGGGGTTGTCAATGTGTGGAACAGACTGATTGTACTGAAACTTCAGAATCATGTGGCGACGAAATATTGGATTATGCAACGTGTACATGCAAACCAGCACCTTAAAGGAATCTTTGAAAACATCAATAAGAAACTTGGATAAATTTTATTTGGGATGTATTTTAATGTTTATTTCATAAATAAAATTAGCAATTAAGATCTTACGTTAAAGCACAACTTAAATAAGAATGTTTCAATTGGACCAAAATTTTTAATATATTTTGATTGTTTTGAAACACGTAATAAGTATCACTAATTCTAAAACACTGAACACGAATACCGAACACTTTTATTACTTATTACTTTAACTAAGTTTACCTTATTTATGCGCATTTCGATAGCGCATCGGCTATCATCATCAGAATCTCGATTCGTACTAAGGATTATCTCTCAGTACACGTCAATGTGTGAGTGCAATTTTGAAAAGACTTGACTTTATCGGAGGATCGTCAATGTTCGTCAGTTCCGTTCCATTTTCTATGTACAAACTTTCCCAAGCGTCCAATTGTCTCTCGTCTCTTACTTCTTTGATTATCTTGCCTTCAGCCATTTCGTGTGTTTCATCTATGCAATGCATGGCCATAGCAGATTTCTTTCTTTGTCCCTTCCTGAAATATCTCTTATGTTCTTTAAACCGATCGCTGAATCTTCTATAAGTTTGTCCAATATATTTGCTTGGACAATTTGCACAGCTAATTTCGTAAATTCCAGGTTTTTCTTTCATCGGGATCTTGTCTTTGGAGCTTCCAAGTAAGTCTTTCAAGTTTCCATTCGTTGTAAAATAAGGATTGATGTTGTGTTTTTTCAGAATTTTTTCAACTTTATATGCCAAAGAGGGAACGAAAGGAATTTCACAAAAAATATTTTTATTTTTTCCATTTCTTAATGTAGCTATTTTCCTCTCTTTTCTTAGTGGTTCTAGAGTCGTGAGCTCTTTTCTTTTCTTCTTCCATCTATGTTTATCAAAAATGATTTCGATGCGGTCTCTTTTATAGCCGTTGATAGCAGCCGTTTCCAATATGAAATGTTCTTCTTTCTCATGTCTGTCTTTATTCAATGGGGTGTTGAATAAGCGATGAGCCATTGTTTCAAACGCTGCCATTTTGTAGGAGCGAGGGTGACAAGAATTATTCGGAATGAATCTCTGGACAAATTGCGGTTTTCTGTAGATGTCGAATTGAATTTTCTTATTTTCCACTATGAGCCATAAATCCAGAAATGAAATTCTGTTGTCCCTTGACGTTTCATAAGTGAAATTAATATTTTCAGAAATTTGGTTCAATTCATTTACTATGTTAGCCACTTCTCCTTTTTTGATTATTGCTATTACATCATCTACATATCTTCTCCAAAATCTTGGAAACCAAGGATTTTTTGAAGCTTCCCATTCAAATCTGCTCATAAAAACATTTGCTGCTAATGGAGATAATGCACTTCCCATACTCAAGCCAGATTTTTGAATATAATATTCATTATTGAATTTAAACATCTTTTGTTTCATGCATATTTTTGTTAACTCCATGAATTTTTCTGCTTCTTTATTTGAAATATCTTGTTCTGTGACCCATTCTGAGATGTTATTAATTGTTTCAGGTACTGGAATGCTCGGGAACAGTGATTCGACATCAAATGAGACCAATTCTTCGTCATCTTCTACAACAATTCCTTCCAAGGCTTCAATTAACTCTGATGAATTTTTAATACTGAATCCGTTTGGTGTTTTAAAAGTTTTTGCTTTAAATGCTAACGACGACGCAATTTTACTAGTTGGTGCTTTAATATTTGAAACGATTGGTCTCATTTTGTCACCCGGCTTGTGAGTCTTAGGTAATCCATAAAGTCTCGGGAAAATTGGATTATGAACAGTCAAGCAATATTTTTCCGCAACAGAAACGTGTCCACTTCTTACCAGATCTGTCAGACTCTCCTTAACTTCTTCTTGTAGTTTATCCACTGGAAATTCTCTTCTGAATTTGGTTTTTTCATATTGGCTCTCATTGAGCAAATTTTCCATTGAAGTGAGATATTTTTGTTTATCTAAAATAACAACTTCATTGCTTTTATCAGCTTTCGTGAAGATGCATTTTTTCTCTCTCAGGTTTTTCATAGTTTTTTCAATGTTATTTGCTGATTTAGGCTGCTTTTCTTCCGCTTCCAGTGCTTTTCCTACCAGGCGTCTCACACTTGATTTATCATTTTGGCATATACTCTGGATACTCGACTCAATGTTCACAATAATTTCATCATATGGCGGTTCCTTCATCAACGGTTTGAATTTCAAACCTTCATTCAATAATTTGACTTCTCAATAATTGACTTGGGAAAGTTTGTACATAGAAAATGGAACGGAACTGACGAACATTGACGATCCTCCGATAAAGTCAAGTCTTTTCAAAATTGCACTCACACATTGACGTGTACTGAGAGATAATCCTTAGTACGAATCGAGATTCTGATGATGATAGCCGATGCGCTATCGAAATGCGCATAAATAAGGTAAACTTAGTTAAAGTAATAAGTAATAAAAGTGTTCGGTATTCGTGTTCAGTGTTTTAGAAGTAGTGATACTTATTACGTGTTTCAAAACAATCAAAATATATCAATTGTGACTTATTTTTATTTTTACTCACTGAAAATTTTAAAAGAAAAAGCAAGCAAAATTGTAACGTGATTAGCTTCATTTTAAGGCTTCAAATAACCTTGAGTTACTTTTTATGTTTGATTTGCTTCACAGTTAGAAATTAATAAAATATAAATATTTTAAATATTTTCGAAATTTGAACAGAAGGAAGTTCGTATTTATCTTAAATTATTATCAAACAAGCTTGGTTTCAAGGTTAATTATGGTNAATTATAAAAAAAAATTAATTCACAAAAAAGGAAATTCTTGCAACTATTCATTTCAAATTAAAATTAAGGAACAGAGATAATCCTGCCATGATCAACGTTTAATGACGTCGGACTGTGTTTGATTACCCTACTATGAACATGTTATTTTTCCTCTCTAATAGAAATATTTGTTCTACCTAAAAGGAGATCAGGAAACTTAAAACGAACAACATATTTTCAACTATTGACAGATCTGAGTTGAAACTATTTGGAATGCTCATTCAATTAAGTTCTCCTTGATGATTTCAAGAATATTTTTTGCAACGAAGTTTTTAATTTAATTAATGAAGCAGAAATATGAAATAAGTTTTCAACATTTAAACTAAGTGAGCACAAAAGAAACATTTGAGTAGATAACTCTAATTCTTAGTAAAGAAAGATTTATTGGATCATGGTGAACACAGATGAACACGAAAATATCAACCAAATCGATCCCTGCTAAAATTATATTGAAACTTTGAGTAAATTCAATACCATCCTAGAGCGAACCCTCCGTGATTTCTTTCAACAATCGCATCATCATATAACCAAAAAGTAATTATTCATAAAAATTCGTTCAGAATATTTATTAGAAAATAGAATTTATTCATCTATTTGTTAAGCTTTCAAAAGATGTTTGCTTTTCATTCATATGTAAAAACTCCATAAGCTTTCACAGAAACACCGTTGGTTAATTTTTTTTTAAATGGTTTTGCTCGAATCAGCACAGTCATTTCGAAGTCTCCTTCTAAAGCGTACTTTATAAATTTATCCATAAACGGTATAGAACCAGGCAATACAAGTTCTCTGATATAAAATATACCTTTTGGCTGAGGACATGAAAATTTTATGTTGGAAACTTCTCTAATATCTCTGAAAATGTTGCGTACAATAGCATTTTTGAATGTGCCTTTGAATTGATTGCACGTATCTGCATTAATTCTTAATAATTCACGATTAAAATCTTTCATGCCTTTCTTGGAGTTTTGTATAAGTACAATTGTAATTAATAACTTTTCCATGTCCTCTAATTGAGTTAAAGTCGCATTTGATTTCGTGTCACCATCTGTGTCGTTAAATATGATCACACCAAAACCCGAAACGTACATTGGGTTAGAGGTGTAAGTAACTGACGACCAATATATTTTTCGTTCTGGATTTCCTTCCTGAGAAACGGAAATTTAAAACAATTGTGACTTATTTTTATTGTTACTCACTGAAAATTTTAAAAGAAAAAGCAAGCAAAATTGTAACGTGATTAGCTTCATTTTAAGGCTTCAAATAACCTTGAGTTACTTTTTATGTTTGATTTGCTTCACAGTTAGAAATTAATAAAATATAAATATTTTCGAAATTTGAACAGAAGGAAGTTCGTATTTATCTTAAATTATTATCAAACAAGCTTGGTTTCAAGGTTAATTATGGTTCTGAATAAATAAACTTTAGTTTTTTTAATAAGTTCTTAATGAACTTCTATTAAGCAATGTATCTCTTGTACAGTGGACTCTCGTCATAATTTTTTCGAAGGGACCGGAAAAACAGGAATTATAACGAGAGAAAAATTATAACGAGAGAATTTTGTTCCCGTTTTTTTCGAAACGTGAATTATAACGAGAGTCCACTGTACTTGACTATACAGTTAGGAATGCCTTTTATAAAGGGTACGGATCAAAAAGGACCCATGAATAGATTTGTGGTTATGTCAAATGCCACTGTAAGGTTCGGGATGCATGACAAGAGTATTATTTTAATCATATAATGCATAAATGCCCGTTTTAATCTTTTTCCCATCGGAATTTTCTCGATTTATTCTACAATTTCAAATTATTTTTTTTCATATATTACGCAGTGTTTGTTTTCATGCATAGAGTTGCCAAACACACCCAATTAAAATTTATAAAACAATGGTTTTTGAAAATATTTTTAAAAATTAAAAACTACATAAAACTTTGTTTTCGCTATCAGATGGATATTTAGAGCTGATAAAACTTCGCGTTCCATTTGAAAATATTGATAAAAATCGACAAATAGTCTTAAATACATAAAATGTGTAAACTTTGACTGAACTTTGATTTCTGTGTGCCCCTGTTAGAACACGAAAATTCACAAAAATGCATATTAGATAGTACAATGTACGCACACGGGTTAACTCTCGTTCAGAATGTTTATCAAAAAATAGAATTTATTCACTTTGTTGTTAATTTTTCAAAAATGTTTGCTTTTTATTAAAATACATAAACTCCATAAGCTTTTACAGAAACACCATCGGCTATTTTCTTGTTGAATGGTTTTGCTCGAATAAGCAAAGTGAATTCAAAGTTTCCATTAGAAGCGTTCAATAGAAATTTATCTATAAACGGTATGGAACCAGGCAATATAAGTTCACTGATGTAGAATTCACCTTTTGGCTGAGGACATGAAAATTTTAAGTTGGAAACCTCTCTAATATCTCTGAAAACGTTTCGTACGATAGCATTTTTGAATGTGCCTTTGAATAATTTGCATGTATCTGCATTAATTCTTAAGAGTTCGCGATTAAAATCTTTCATGTCTTTCCTTGAATTCTGTTTAATTACAATTGTGATTATAAATTTTTCCATGTCCTCTATTTGAGTTAAAGTCGCATTTGATTTTGTTTCACCATCTGTGTCGTTAAATATGATCACACTAAAATCCGAGAAGTAAGTTGGATTAGAGGTGTAAGTAACTGACGACCAATATATTTTTGCTCCTTGATTTCCTTCCTAAGAAAAATAATTTAAAGAAAACAATTGTGACATTTTTAATAGTTACTTACTGCAATTTCTAAAAAAAGAATCACACAAAGTATTAACTTGATTAGCTTCATTTCAAAGCTTTAAATAATCTTGAGTTACTTTTAAGTTTGATTTGCTTCACAGTTAAAAATGAACAAAGTCTGAACATTTTAAATATTTTCTAAATTTGAACAGAAGGATGTTCGTATTTATAGTTATCTTAAATTAATATCAAACAATGATTGCAATACATTTTGTAATTTCGCTTTGAACGAAGAATAATAAGTGGAACAGTAAATTATGAGAAAAAACTCACAAGAAGGGCATTTAGAAATATTAAAGAAGAGAACTAAAAAATAAATTTGTGGATAGCACTAGCTTGTTTTACGCTTAACCATGGTTCTGAAAAAAATAAAATTTAGTTTTCAAAAAATTCTTGATGAATTTCTATTTAACAATGTGCACATAAACGTGAACACAAAAGAAACATTTGAGTGGATAAACTTTAATTCTTAGTAAGGAGAGATTTATTGACTCATGATGAACACAGATGAACACGAAAATATCAACCAGTTCCGATCCCTGTTTAAATTGTATTAATGTAAAAAGAATTTTTTTTTGAACATTTCGAGTGAACTTAGTGCCATTAGTGCAAAACCTTCGTGATTTCTTTCAATAATCACATTATCATCTAACCGAAAAATAATTATCTATTTATAAAAATTTGTTCAGAATGTTTATTCAAAAAATAAAATTTATTCATCTATTTTTTAAGTTTTCATAAATAAGATGTTAAATTTTCATTCAAATGTATAAATTCCATAAAGTTTCACGGAAACACCGTCAGTCAATTTCTTTTTGAATGGTTTTGCTCGAAACTGCAAAGTTAATTCAAATTCTCCTTCTAAAGCGTACTTTAGAAATTTATCGATAAACGGTATAGAACCAGGCAATATAAGTTCACTGATGTAGAATGAACCTTTTGGTTGAGGACATGAAAATTTTACGTTGGAAACTTCTCTAATATCTCTGAAAATGTTGCGTACAATATAATTTTTGAACGTGCCTTGGAATAGTTTACATGTATCTGCATTAATTCTTAAGAGTTCGCGATTAAAATCTTTCATGTCTTTAGAATTTTGTATAATTACAATTGTAATTAATAACTTTTCCATGTCCTCTAATTGAGTGAAAGTCATATTAAAATTCGTGTTTCCATCCGTGTCGTTAAATATGTTCACACCAAAACCCGAAACGTACATTGGGTTAGAGGTGTAAGTAACTGACGACCAATAAACTTTTCCTTCTGGATTTCCTTTCTGAGAAAAAAGAATTAGAGAAAAAATATTTTATCTTAACAGTAAGCCACTTACTGCCAATTTTAAAAAAAGAATAAAGCAGAATTGTATCTTTATTAGCTTCATTTTAGGGCTTCGAAGAACCTTGAGTTACTTTTTATGATTGAAGTTAGAAATGAACATAGTCTGAACATTTTAAATATTTTCTACATTGAAACAGAAGGATGTTCGTATTTATATTTATCTTAAATTATTATCAAACAATGTTTGCAATAAATTTTGTAATTTACCTTTAAACGAAGCAATGATAAGTGGAACAGTAAATTATAAAAAAAAATTAATTCACAAAAAAGGAAATTCTTGCAACTATTCATTTCAAATTAAAATTAAGGAACAGAGATAATCCTGCCATGATCAACGTTTAATGACGTCGGACTGTGTTTGATTACCCTACTATGAACATGTTATTTTTCCTCTCTAATAGAAATATTTGTTTTACCTAAAAGGAGATCAGGAAACTTAATAACGAACAACATATTTTCAACTATTGACAGATCTGAGTTGAAACTATTTGGAATGCTCATTCAATTAAGTTCTCCTTGATGATTTCAAGAATATTTTTTGCAACGAAGTTTTTAATTTAATTAATGAAGCAGAAATATGAAATAAGTTTTCAACATTTAAACTAAGTGAGCACAAAAGAAACATTTGAGTAGATAACTCTAATTCTTAGTAAAGAAAGATTTATTGGATCATGGTGAACACAGATGAACACGAAAATATCAACCAAATCGATCCCTGCTAAAATTATATTGAAACTTTGAGTAAATTCAATACCATCCTAGAGCGAACCCTCCGTGATTTCTTTCAACAATCGCATCATCATATAACCAAAAAGTAATTATTCATAAAAATTCGTTCAGAATATTTATTAGAAAATAGAATTTATTCATCTATTTTTTAAGTTTTCATAAATAAGATGTTAAATTTTCATTCAAATGTATAAATTCCATAAAGTTTCACGGAAACACCGTCAGTCAATTTCTTTTTGAATGGTTTTGCTCGAAACTGCAAAGTTAATTCAAATTCTCCTTCTAAAGCGTACTTTAGAAATTTATCGATAAACGGTATAGAACCAGGCAATATAAGTTCACTGATGTAGAATGAACCTTTTGGTTGAGGACATGAAAATTTTACGTTGGAAACTTCTCTAATATCTCTGAAAATGTTGCGTACAATATAATTTTTGAACGTGCCTTGGAATAGTTTACATGTATCTGCATTAATTCTTAAGAGTTCGCGATTAAAATCTTTCATGTCTTTAGAATTTTGTATAATTACAATTGTAATTAATAACTTTTCCATGTCCTCTAATTGAGTGAAAGTCATATTAAATTTCGTGTCACCATCTGTGTCGTTAAATATGTTAGCACTAATATCCGAGAAGTAAATTGGGTTAAAGTTATTTACAACTGACAACCAATTTATTTTTCCTTCTGGATTTCCTTGCTGAGAAAAAGAATTTAGAGAAAAAATTCTAACTTATTTTTATTGTTACTTACTGCCAATTTTAAAAAAAGAATCAGGCACAATTGTAACTTGATAAGCTTCATTTTAGTACTTCAGATAACCTTGAGTTACTTTTTATGTTTGATTTGCTTCGCAGTTAGAAACAAATTAAATATAAACATTTTGAATATTCTCGAAATTTGAATAGAAGGATGTTCGTATTTATATTTGGATATCTCAAATTTTTATCAAACAATGTTTGCAATAAATTTTGTAATTCACCTTTGCGCGAAGCAATGATAAGTGAAACTGTAAATTATAAGAAAAAAACTAACGACAAGGCAATTGGAAATAAATTATTTTTTTGTTCACATTTATTTTAATTGTTAGTTCCTGGTGAGCCAAACCTCTGATAGAGGTAGATCAAAATATAGAATAATTGAAAAAGAACACTTCATTTAAATTATTTTTAAATAAGATTGATTTTCTTAAAATTTCACCTGCTGATTCTATTACTATTTTGGTAATGAAAGATTTATTGACTGAAAACGGACACAGATCATCTCAAAAATTTTGAGTGAATTTAATGCCACCCTTAGGTCGAATCCTTCGTCATTTATTCTACATCTAACCAAAAATAGTTATATATAAAATCTCATTCAGAATGTTTATCAAAAAATAAAATTTATTCATGCTATTTAAGTTTTCAAAAGATGTTTGTTTTTCATTCAAATTTATAAACTCCATAAGGTTTCACAGAAAAACCGTTGGTTAATTTCTTGTTGAATGGTTTTACTCGAAATTGCACAGTTAATTCGAAGTCTCCTTCTAAAGTATACTTTATAAATTTATCCATAAACGGTATAGAACCAGGCAATACAAGTTCTCTGATATAAAATATACCTTTTGGTTGAGGACATGAAAATTTTGCATTGGAAACTTCTCTAATATCTCTGAAAATGTTGCGTACAATAGCATTTTTGAATGTGCCTTTGAATTGATTGCACGTATCTGCATTAATTCTTAATAATTCACGATTAAAATCTTTTATGTTTTTGGAGTTTTGTATAATGACAATTGTAAGTAATAACTTTTCCATGTCCTCTAATTGAGTAAAAGTCATATTAAATTTCGTGTCACCATCTGTGTCGTTAAATATGTTAGCACTAATATCCGAGAAGTAGATTGGGTTAGAGGTGTAAGTAACTGACGACCAATATATTTTTCCTTCTGGATTCCCTTGCTAAGAAAAGTAATTTAGAAAACGAAATTTTAACTTATTCTTATCGTTACTTGTAAAAAAAGAATCAGGCAAAATTTTAATTTGATCAGTTTCATTTTAAGGCTTGAAAGAACCTTGAGTTACTTTTTGTTTGATTTGCTTCACAGTTACAAATGAACAAAGTATAAACATTTTGAATATTCTCTACATTTGAACAGAAGCATGTTCGTATTTAAGGCTAATAAATTATTATCAAACTATGTTCGCAATACATTTTTTAATTTAGCTTTAAACGAAACGATAATAAGTGGAATAGTAAATTATTCGAAAAAATTCATAAGTATGGCATTTGGAAATAATGATAAAGTGATATATTTTTAGCATCATTGAAAATAATTTTTGATAGAGATAATGTCAGACAATAATTAAAAATGAGGTTCCAGTACTTAATCCGGTATGTTTTTTTCCCTTATTTTCAACATTTGAAGTTTCCATCATAAACATCAATTTTCACTTTATTTTCTTGATACAAATCTTGAGGTAATAGGTAGTTTATGATGATATTAACACTTTAAATATTCCTTTTCATGGCTAGAAAAAAATCGAAACATTTAAATAATGCATGTAAGGACAGTAATGAAAACGTTACAAAGTTTAATTTTCTTTACAAAAAAAATAAACAAATGTTAGATACTTACCAATATTTTTAAAAACCTAACTTAGGTTCAATTACTAAAATTTTGTATGCTTATTTAGACTTTCATGCTCGAGAAAAAGAGACTTTCATGCTAACCTGTAACATGAGTAACGGAAAAATTTCTAATATCCGAAGTGTATGCAATTCTTGAAAAAATCTGAAATATTTTCACCTTTTTCTAAAAAAGCTATTGAATTTAAAGAAAACTAGATTGGTGGAGTTAATAAATTTCAAAGGAATATTATAAAATTTAAAATAATGCAGTGCAAACTTGATGGAATGAAATTTGTCTCCATTTTTTTTATAGGCTGATGTTACAAATGATCAAAATCATTGATAAAAGTTTTTCACTTAAACTTCTAGCACATTTTGAAAATGTCGTTCTTGAGCTTTCTCAGTCTAAAGAAACATCATAATTTTTTAAAAGTAATTGTTAGAAAAATCTACATATTTCTCTTACCAACAATTTCTCCAAAATACAAGATTCAAATGAAAGAAAAATACCGCTACCTAGTGTTTTGAGGAAATCAATTGTTAGTTCCTGGTGTGCCAAACCTCTAATAAAGGTACATAGATCATTGAGAAGGAAAACGAATTTTCTTTTGTCTAAGATGGAATTAATAATCTTCAATATCAATCAGTTCCCATCTCTGCTTTAGTTATGGTAAAGCAAAAAAATATTAGTTTTGTTTAAATTTGAGTGAATTCAATGCTAGGTAGGGCGAATCCTTCACGATTTCATTAATCTTCTAACCGAAAAATCATTTTTTGAATTTGAATTTTATTAACTTGTTATTGAATGTACAAACATAAATTCAAAAATAAATTTTTATAAGAATTCGTTCAGAATGCTTATCAAAAAATAGAATTTACTCATTTATTTGTTTTTTCAAGCTTTTCCTTCATTTGTATAAACTCCAAAAGCTTTCATACATAAACCATCGGCTAATTTCTTTTTGAATGGTTTTGCTCGAACATAAATAGTAAATTCAAAGTACCCATTAAAAGAATTCAATAGAAATTTATCCAAAAATGGTATAGCTCCAGGCAATATAAGTTCTCTGATATAGAATGTACCTTTTGGCTGAGGACATGAATATTTTATGTTGGAAAACTCTCTAACTTCTCTATAAATGTTGCGTACAACATAATTTTTGAATGTGCCTTGGGATAGTTTGCAAGTATCTGCATTAATTCTTAATAATTCACGATCAAAATCTTTCATGCCTTTCTTGGAGTTTTGTTTAATTACAATTGTTATTATAAGCTTTTCCATGTCCTCTAATTGAGTAAAAGTCGCATTACATTTTGTTTCACCATCTGTGTCGTTAAATATGTTAACACTATAATCCGAGAAGTAAGCTGGATTAGAGGTGTAACTAACTGACGACCAATGTATTTTTCCTTCTGGATTTCCTTGCTGAGAAAAAGATTTGAAAGAAAAAAAAATAATTTATTCTCATCGTTGCTTACTGCAAATTTTATAATAAGAATCAAGCAAAATTGTAACTTGATCAGCTTCATCTTAGCACTTCAAAGAACCTTGAGTTACTTTTTATGTTTGATTTGCTTCGCAGTTAGAAATGAACAAAGTCTGAACATTTTAAATATTTTCAAAATTAAAGCAGAAGGATGTTCGTATTTATATTTATCTTAAATTAATATCAAACAATGATTGCAATACATTTTGTAACTTAGATTTAAACGAAGCAATTATAAGTGGGGCACTGTCATCAACAGAATTTTAAGAAAAAAATCACAAAAAGGGCAATTAGAATTATTAAAGAAGAGGACTACAAAAATAAATTTATGGAAAGCACTAACTGTGTTTTAAGATTAATGATGTTCTAAATAAACTTAGTTTTTTAAAAAATTCGTAATGAATTTAGCAATGTTACCATAAACTTGTCTGCATAGCTAGGAATGTATTTGTTCTTACTACTATTCATTTCAAAGTAGACTTAAGGGCACAGAGATAATTATATTGCCATAACCGGCGTTTCATGATGTCGGTTCTCTAATAAAAACATTTGATTTGCCCAAAAGATGATTAAGAACGAACAACATATTTTCAACTATTGACAGATCTGAATTGAAACTATTTGGAATATTCATTTAATTAAGTTCTGATAATTTCTGGAATATTTTTTGCAACGAAGTTTTTAATTTAATAAACGAAGCAGAAATATGAAATAAGTTTTCAACATTTAAACTAAGTGAGCTCATAAGAAACATTTGAGTAGATAACTCTAATTCTTAGTAAGGAAAGATTAATTGGCTTATTATGAACACAGATGAACATGAAAACATCCAATTGAAACAGTTCCGATTCCTGCTTTTAATTTCATCAATGTAGTAAGAAATATCTTTTTGAAAATTTTGAGTGCATTCAATGTCTCCCTAGTGCAAAACAGAGTTGTGATTTGACTGACTGACTGACTGACATTGACATGTCAGTCAGTCAGTCAATCGAGTTGAGCGTGCAATTTGCCCATCTCTGGTGCAAAACCTTCTTGATTTCTTTCAACAATCATCTCATCATCTAACCGAAAAATAATTATTTTTGAAAATTCGTTCAGAATGTTTATCAGAAAAATAAAATTTATTCATCTATTTGTTAAGTTTTCAAAAAATGTTTCAAAAGCTTTTCATTCCAATCTATAAATTCCATAAAGTTTCAAACAAGCACCGTTGGTTAATTTCTTTTTGAATGGTTTTGCTCGAAACTGCAAAGTAAATTCGAATTCTCCTGTATACAAAGTATACTTTAGAAGCTTATCTACAAACGGAATAGAACCAGGCAATATAAGTTCTCTGATGTAGAATGTACCTTTTGGCTGAGGACATGAAAATTTTACGTTGGAAGACTCTCTTATATCTCTGAAAACGTTGCGCACAACAAAATTTTTGAATATTCCTTGGGATAGTTTGCATGTATCTGCATTAATTCTTAAGAGTTCGCGATTAAAATCTTTCATGTCTTTAGAATTTTGTATAATTACAATTGTAATTAATAACTTTTCCATGTCCTCTAATTGAGTGAAAGTCATATTAAAATTCGTGTTTCCATCCGTGTCGTTAAATTTATTCACACCAAAACCCGAAACGTACATTGGGTTAGAGGTGTAAGTAACTGACGACCAATAAACTTTTCCTTCTGGATTTCCTTTCTGAGAAAAAAGAATTAGAGAAAAAATATTTTATCTTAACAGTAAGCCACTTACTGCCAATTTTAAAAAAAGAATAAAGCAGAATTGTATCTTTATTAGCTTCATTTTAGGGCTTCGAAGAACCTTGAGTTACTTTTTATGATTGAAGTTAGAAATGAACATAGTCTGAACATTTTAAATATTTTCTACATTGAAACAGAAGGATGTTCGTATTTATATTTATCTTAAATTATTATCAAACAATGTTTGCAATAAATTTTGTAATTTACCTTTAAACGAAGCAATGATAAGTGGAACAGTAAATTATAAAAAAAATTTAATTCACAAAAAGGGAAATTCTTACAACTATTCATTTCAAATTAAAATTAAGGAACAGAGATAATCCTGCCATGATCAACGTTTAATGACGTCGGACTGTGTTTGATTACCCTACTATGAACATGTTATTTTTCCTCTCTAATAGAAATATTTGTTTTACCTAAAAGGAGATCAGGAAACTTAATAACGAACAACATATTTTCAACTATTGACAGATCTGAGTTGAAACTATTTGGAATGCTCATTCAATTAAGTTCTCCTTGATGATTTCAAGAATATTTTTTGCAACGAAGTTTTTAATTTAATTAATGAAGCAGAAATATGAAATAAGTTTTCAACATTTAAACTAAGTGAGCACAAAAGAAACATTTGAGTAGATAACTCTAATTCTTAGTAAAGAAAGATTTATTGGATCATGGTGAACACAGATGAACACGAAAATATCAACCAAATCGATCCCTGCTAAAATTATATTGAAACTTTGAGTAAATTCAATACCATCCTAGAGCGAACCCTCCGTGATTTCTTTCAACAATCGCATCATCATATAACCAAAAAGTAATTATTCATAAAAATTCGTTCAGAATATTTATTAGAAAATAGAATTTATTCATCTATTTGTTAAGCTTTCAAAAGATGTTTGCTTTTCATTCATATGTAAAAACTCCATAAGCTTTCACAGAAACACCGTTGGTTAATTTTTTTTTAAATGGTTTTGCTCGAATCAGCACAGTCATTTCGAAGTCTCCTTCTAAAGCGTACTTTATAAATTTATCCATAAACGGTATAGAACCAGGCAATACAAGTTCTCTGATATAAAATATACCTTTTGGCTGAGGACATGAAAATTTTATGTTGGAAACTTCTCTAATATCTCTGAAAATGTTGCGTACAATAGCATTTTTGAATGTGCCTTTGAATTGATTGCACGTATCTGCATTAATTCTTAATAATTCACGATTAAAATCTTTCATGCCTTTCTTGGAGTTTTGTATAAGTACAATTGTAATTAATAACTTTTCCATGTCCTCTAATTGAGTTACAGTCATATTAAATTTCGTGTCACCATCTGTGTCGTTAAATATGTTAGTACTAACATCCGAAACGTACATTGGATTAGAGGTGTAAGTAACTGACGACCAATATATTTTTGCTCCAGGATTTCCTTCCTGATAAAAAGAATTTAGAGAAAAATTTTTAACTTATTTTCATTGTTACTTACTGCAAATTTTAAAAAAAGGATCAAGCAAAATTGTAGCTTGATCAGTTTCATCTTAGCACTTCAAAGAACCTTGAGTTACTTTTTATGTTTGATTTGCTTCGAAGTTATAAATGAATAAATTATAAACATTTCAAATAGGTATTCCNAAGTTCTCTGATATAGAATGTACCTTTTGGCTGAGGACATGAATATTTTATGTTGGAAAACTCTCTAACTTCTCTATAAATGTTGCGTACAACATAATTTTTGAATGTGCCTTGGGATAGTTTGCAAGTATCTGCATTAATTCTTAATAATTCACGATCAAAATCTTTCATGCCTTTCTTGGAGTTTTGTTTAATTACAATTGTTATTATAAGCTTTTCCATGTCCTCTAATTGAGTAAAAGTCGCATTACATTTTGTTTCACCATCTGTGTCGTTAAATATGTTAACACTATAATCCGAGAAGTAAGCTGGATTAGAGGTGTAACTAACTGACGACCAATGTATTTTTCCTTCTGGATTTCCTTGCTGAGAAAAAGATTTGAAAGAAAAAAAAAATAATTTATTCTCATCGTTGCTTACTGCAAATTTTATAATAAGAATCAAGCAAAATTGTAACTTGATCAGCTTCATCTTAGCACTTCAAAGAACCTTGAGTTACTTTTTATGTTTGATTTGCTTCGAAGTTATAAATGAATAAATTTTAAACATTTTAAATAGGGTAAACAAGGTATTGTGAACACAATGTTTTTTGTAAGGTATTGTGAACACACCTAATTTTCGAATGCGATTTTCTTCGCTATTTTGCATTCAAATGGATCAAAACTTTGTATAGAAGTAGAGTAGATAGTTCAAATACCTTACAAAAAACATTGTGTTCACAATACCTTGTTTTACCCTAGGTATTCTCGAAATGTGAAAAGAAGGATGTTCGTATTTATATTTATCTTAAATTATTATCTAACAATGCTTGCAATAAGTTTTTAATTTAGCTTTAAATGAAACAATTAGAGGTGGAACAGCAAACTATATGAAAAACTGCACATAACGGGTAATTATAAATAATAAAGAAGTGGACTAAAATATTAATTTATGACTAACACCAGCAGTGTTTTATGCTTGTCCATGCTTCTAAACAAATAAAGTTTAATTTTCTAACAAATTCTTAATGAATTTCTTTTGAAGAATATATCCATGAACTTGATTAAATAGTTACGAATGCACTTGTCCTTAAGGGCGAATTCATTTCAAAGTAGAATTAAGGAAACAAAAACATTAAAATATATCAAATGTAACAACGAGCAACATATTTCGAATTATTGACAGATCTATTTAGGTTTTTAAGTTCTCCTTGGTGATTTCAAGAATATTTTTTGAAAGGAAGTTTTCAATTGAATCAATGAAGCTAGAACATGAAATAAGTTTTCAACATTTAAACTAAGTAAGCACAAAAGAAACATTTGAGTAGATAACTTTAATGTTGAAAATTCGAAATTGACACTAATTAATTTTCTTAACACCACTTCACACTTGCATAAGTAATATTATTATATTCTTCTTGCCTAATTCAACTTACAAACATTTTTTCTAAGCGAAACAATTTTACTGGTCTGTGCTGGCATTGAAGTTTTTCTTTTTCCTTTCTATTGCATGAATATCGAACATTTTTCAATCTCTAATTTTAATTTCAGCGTTTTTATGAGAATTCTGAACTGCTTGAATAAGCACATAAATGTAAACATTCATTTCATAAATAGTTTTCCATTTTTATACACCATTCAAATCAACGAATATATTTCTTATTGTAATACATTTTTTATATGAAAGCAAGCGAAGTGTTTTTTTTTGTCTTTCTTTTGACTCGTGAGTCAGGAATTAGACAAATGACATAATCATTGAAGTTACAAGAAGCTGACAGCAAGTCATCCTGATGGCCGTAAGCTATTTACAAGTTTTAAGATGGTAAATTAAGATTGATTACGTAGTGAGCTTGTGGTAGGCATAAATGTATTAAAGTACCTCAGAAATATGTTATTATAGATGATAACTGTCATCAAAGCTTGTGATCGCGGAAGAATACTTAATTACAATCAGTAAGGCTTGATCACAAATCTCAACTATTTTTACCTTAAGAGGGTCAGATCTTTACAGATTCATTTTTGCGTCTTGTCTCTTCAAATATTTGCTTTGCACTTTGACACGCAAAACGAAGAACATTTCATGAGAAAACGAGCATTTAATAACGTTCTGAAGGTCAACGAAAACAAAAAAGAAAAAAAAACACAAAAACAAAACCATTCTTTGCACTTCAACATCGTCGTGATGTTTAAAAGTTTTTATTTAAAGATGTCGTAGATCATCAGTAAGTTGAGAAGGAAGGTCAAGCTAGAAGCGAGAAAAATGACAAACAAAAATATCCTTAAGTGGATTAAAATACAATTTGCATGTCTAGGTCATTCGACGATCCCCATCGATCTTTTAATTGACATGGTTTCATATTTAATACGAATCTTCAATTATCTGACCTATATGTAAACATGAAACTTTATGAATTCGTGTTTGTATTCGCAAAATATTATTTTGATTTTTAATCAAATTTATGATTCTTGACAGAGGCCTGAAAAGTGGCTTGGATCGCATGACACATCTTGCCTTGCCGCATGTGTCGTTGATTAATAGTAAATTGTGTTGCGTTTCATTTATTTTTTCGTTTAAAATAAGTTTTCCAACTGTTTTCGGGGGTCTTTGTCAGCTCACGATCATGGTATACAATTCAATTAAGTTGGTTGTTTTAACATTCAATTCTGTGGAACGAATCGGTTAACAAATTACCGCGTACTATGAAAAGTGAATCTTGCTTACGTAATGTGATGAACGGCACATTGTCTGCGTATAACATGAAGAAAGAAAAAAATAGCTGAGAAATGTAAAGTGAAAATATAAAAAACGCGTGTTCAATATTTTAAATTGTTTCATGGTGCGAAAAGTCAAGCGACTTGAAATTCAAACATAGATTCACGTTTTTCTTTTCTTTATCTTGATCAGTCGTAAAAGTTGCTTAACAAATTTTCGATATGAACAAGAATCTTGCGAAAATCACTCACCGCTCCTTAATCTTTGTGTCTTGAGTTGTGAACCTCTTTTCAATGATCTCAATTAAATGGATTTTTAATTAAATTCAGCGTTGTTTAAATGCTTTTCATTATTTTTTTACTCTTAAGTAAGTTTTCACAAAAAAAAAGTCTAAGAAGCATTTGGCGAGAAAAATAAATTTGAACAACGACGCAAGAACAATTGAACATCTCAACGCCTCTTTGAAGTTTGTTCATTAGATAATTTAACTACCTTGTGCTTGTCTCGACGATTTAAGAATGACCTTAGCTACAACATCAATTTGAATTCACACCCATAATGCACACACCCAGTTCACAATAATTATTTCATTAGGGAATGTTTGAATGTTACATAACGCATTTTAAGTGGGTAATTTAGTGCACTACAAGTGGTAAAATGTTGTAAGCCTTAACTAAACAAAACATGGAAATTCCTAAGTAAGTTTTTATTTTTGTAACGAAACTTGTGGACAAACGAAAACTACTGGCGCATGCCTAAGGATATTGAATACTGGAACATAAAAATATTTTTTTCTTTCTCACTTCGCCACTGAAAACTGTAGCAAATTGATTTGTTTTGTGACCTTCACATATCTCCATGCTTATTCACAGTTCCTGATGATTGGCTCAAGTTGACTTAATTTAATTAGAAACAGTTCGCAACGTTTCAAATTTTGCCAAAATAAACCGCAAAGAAATTGAAGTTCATCGACATACGATTTGAATGTTCAATCGATGGTTTATATGATGAATCATTACGATAGCAACTTAAGATAGGATTAATAAGACAAGTTGCGGAATCTCCTTGTCTCATGATCAAGGTTAAAATAACGATGATGTTGTGGCTAGTGTTGAGTCGTAAATGAAGTTAGCAAAGAGAAGAAGAAAATAATCTCGCTAATACGAGTTATCATCAAGAAGAAAACAATTCTTCATAGCAGAGCATCTTGAACTCGTTTTTCTGACCTATTTTTCTGATTTGCTCAGCTGATGAAAAGTGAAAGTCATCATAAATACCAGAAAAAAAATTTACTATTCATAAAATCACAACTCAATAGTTCACAAAGCATAACAACAACATAATTTGAATGAATTTTAGTTGATGTTTATCATCTTTGCATGTTTTCTTATGAAGTGTCTGAGCAAAACTTTTATTTCTTGTTTCGAAGAGAAACGGGGAGAAAAACATGACACCACGTTTATTAGACATTTATGAAGCACAATTGCAAAGCAATTTGTAGTTACTAAGAAATTTATGTAAAAAATAAAATATAAAAAGATTGTTGCAGACCGTGAAGAAAAACTTAAGACAAAAGGTAACATAAAAATTTATAAGTCAAACGTAATGTTGTGTTGCTATAACAAGACATTGCTTAAGTTTCGGCAACGTAAATAGGAGGGCGGGCGATCAATGACTGTAATATAATTTTCAAAAATCGATAAATTACCGACCATTAAAGCGAATATGTTTTGCAATTTTTTACAGCAGGTTTCACCGTGAAAAAGAAAAGCGCTTGAATGAAGTCGAGAATTTATTCGCCAATGTTCCGCTGTAACTGAACTCTCTTATGATTGTTAAAATAAAATTAACCGAACATTCTTTGTCTTTCTTAATTTATATTTTTCTTTCGTACGGTACGGAACAATGAGTAACAAAATGAACAGCATGTAAGATAGTTTGCATAAAATAATGAATAAATAACGAGATAATGTAAGACCACAAGAACTCTTCGAAGAAAGTTTCCGCATTCTTTTTAAAAAGTTCAACGATCTTATGACATTTCAATATTTATCTTAGAATTAAAATATATTTTTTAACGACAAAAAAAAGAAGCTTAAGTGAAAGTATTTTTCATTCCTTCATCGAAACTCGTGTGTTCCACTTTGAGCAACCGAAGATGTTGTTATGTGATGCTTTAAGCATTTTTAAATGTTATGTGATTAAAGCGTCTGTCGCGGTATAAAGTATAATGAACTTTGATATTCACCAGGTGTTAACAGACAAATAACTAAATAAATGTTTAATTACCGAACATAAGCTACTTCGCAATACCAAAAAGAGAGTTTGCAATGCTTCCGATATAACGTTTTCTTTTTCACTTCTATGCCTCTTCATTTCAATTTTATGATTAATCTTAATGCTTAATTTAATGTATTATTAATTTATACATCTGCATAATTCAAAATTTCAATTAAAAATTAATGCTTTTTGTAATTCAATTAATAACTTTCGTTATTTATTAACTTTTCCGATTACCAAAGACAGTCATAATATTTCTTATTCGAGGTGAGAAATCAAGAAGCATTAATAGCAAAGCTTTGGTTGACTCATTGGTAATAAATACCACGCATTCTTCGTAATTCAAGTTCAATGGAAGATTTAGCGCATCGTTGACTTGCAGAAATAATGTCATTCACATGAGAACTCAAACAATAATGTCATTAATGATGTCATAAATTTTATCGAGCGACATCCATTATTCTCATCAGGAATGTTTAAGTTCGATGTCTGTTCAACTTACCCATGGCATCGTCTTCAAATCAATATTTTGATGTAACGATTGTAAAATGTCAATGTTTTTTTTCACATCTTCGCAACTGCTTGTTATGGTAAACATGCAATCTTAAAACTTATAACTTATAAGCGACACGATTTGATGAAAAAAAAAACGAAATTCAAACATTCATTGACTCAGTTTATAATTTTCACAAACGAATTTTAAGACTGTAAAGTTTTGAACTTACAATTATTAGAAATAAGACTCGATTCTCTGTAGTATTAAGGAAACTAGGTGTGTTCTCTTCTGACTTAAACTAGGTACGAGTTATTCGCTTTGTCGAGTTTCATTTAAATGCTGAGTGAATAATTCAATCACAATTAAACGATTTATATTGTAATATTGAGAGAAAATCTATTTTTTAAACCCTCGTGAAGTAATTTTTGTTGTCTTGTGTAAATTATGAAATGATCATGAACCTATTCACGCGCGAAATTATTTGAAATTATAGCATCGCTATTAAGTTATGACCAAAAATAAATTGGACAATCGTTTGACACATAATCTTTTCAAAAAGTTTTATAAACTATTATCACGACTTCAATATTTATTTCTTTCCATAATTCGCGATAAAATCTCTCTTCTCTTTTTCCGTAAGACGCTTTAGCTTTAACTCGCTTGAAGATTCCGGATTGACTATGAGAGAGAAATCATACGAAAGTGAAAGCGCAACTTGAAGAAAGTTTACTCTCTGATTGCTTACTTTTTATCACCACAATTAGGTTGACTGTTTTTGTTATCCTACTACGTATATAGAGTGAGAAAAATGTTACTTACAGCTATCGATTTTGCGGAAGTCTGGTTGCAAAACGATTTACTTAATAATCCAAACTGTTTTTATTTATTTTTCTGATGCAAGTTTGTGCTGTCGAAAATTTTAATATTTAAATAGGATTTTTGAAACCAAAATTTTAACACTCTCTTCAGATGCAATAATTTGAATTATATAAACTAATGAATTGGAATAATTTTTATATTCTTCTGAAAATAGTTACTGTAATTTTTTTACTAATAATTCACGTCAATTTCAATTATCACGTTTGCCGTTCAATTACCCCTTAATAAGAGTCACACTTTCCGAGTGAACGGTTAAAACTATACTGAATGAAGTGACGAAAAATAAAGCCAACAATTTTTCGCGACATGCACAAATAAAGACTTGGTAGAGACTGAGCATAGTCTTTCTTTAGTTAAAAAAATGTTTTCTTAAGAAAACATGCAGAAAGTTTCAGCAACCACGAAAACCTTGACGAAAACAATGCAAGAATGTTTCCAATGTTTTGTTTTCAATGTTTTGTTATTGTTTCGTTGAACCAGATGTTTTGTCCATTTGGATAGTTGTATTTATAGTGCGAAAAATTGTAAAGTTATTTCATTATTTTTTTTATTTTGGGATCACTGAAAATAAAAGAAGAACATTAAATTTAAATATGAGTATCTGTCGTATGTGTGGTGATGAGAAACCTAAAGAAGATCTCGTTATATCGCTGAATGATGTCATCGCACCAAATCAGGATCTTCTATTCGTAGACATCGTAGAGTTTTATACTCGAATTGAATTTGATAAGAATAAAGCACTTCCTGATCTTGTGTGTAATGTTTGTAAGACAACTATTGGGGCATTCTCTATGTTTACATTAAAAGTGGAAGAGGCTCAAATGCTCTTCAAGGAGCAGAGCTGTACAAAAAATTACAGAAGCCCGGATAAAATGGATGAAAAACCGTTTCTGAAAGATAAATCTCCTGAAGCCATTAAAAGTGCAGGATGTGATGAAAAGGATTTTGATGTATCAGATGATTCATTTAAAGATTGCGAGGGAGACAGTGGCTCTGAATTAAAAGAAAGCAATTCTGTTGAGGATGATTGTGAGGATTCTGGGCTAAAAAGTAAAAGAATAAGAAAGCAAAAAGTTTTCTTCGATCCATCGATTACTTTTGAGACAACTAAAGAGCCAAAGATTAAGAAACGTAGAATGAGTATGTTTCATGAGCGTCCAGAACCTGAAAAGGAATCTCCAATACCATTCAAGAGGGTTCGTAGCTTGAGCTTTTACAGCGAGGTACCATTGAAAAATACTTCAAAATGCGTAATAACAATATAAATCCTGTAAAGTTCTATAACTCTAGCATCTAATAAATATAATTTCTTTCTTTTCTTTTAGAGTATTTCTGAGAGTATCAAAAAGGTTGAAGAAATTTTTCGAAACATTCCGAAAAGTAAATTACAACCATTCGAAAACATAATGATTGATAAATCAAAGTTGTTAGCAGACAATGAAGTTCCACGACTTTGGCTCACCAGATTTAAACACTTTCAGTCTTGGGACAACTTTTTGTATAAATGCCATGAACATTGTGATGAAAAAATTCGAGGTCTTCATAAATTTATAAATCATTACATTCTTCATAATGTCTCAATGGCGAAATATTCTGTATCATGTCATTTATGTGAGCACAGAACTTTCGCAGGACCCAAAGGTTTCAACAGCTACGTCAACCATATGACAAGACACAACGAATGCTTGAAGTTTTGTTGCATTGTATGCTCCAAAGTCTTCTTTGATGTTCCAAGTTTAGCTAAGCATTATCATGTGCAACATCCAGGAGATTATCCCAGAAACATAGGAATTTATAAATGCTTAGATTGTGGACTTTGTTGTCAAAGTATAGGCCATTTGAAGAGTCACATTAAATATAGCCATAAATATTAAATGTAGATTTAGAGTGTTTTTTTCATCACAATATGTTTAATAAATTAATACTGATTATGTGGATTGAATTCAAATAAACCAAATAAAAATGAATAATTTGAAAATAAATTAACAAATTTTATTAACTCATCTCAGAATTGGTTTCAGATCTTTTAAGCCATGATAAACCAAAATATGTTTTCTGCCGTTTGGATTATCGATGAAAGTTTCACTGCAACCTTTGATGGGACATAAATAGGGACGTTCGCCGGTATGTTCTGCTCTGATATGATATCGAAAACCTGAATGATGTTTGAATGAACGTGGGCAGTACATACACTTGTTAGGTTTATCTCCTGTATGAATCTAAAGAAGAAAATAATGTTTAAAATGAAAACTTACCCATGTTTCAACTCACCACCATATGACGATTGTGACAAGTTCTTGTTCTCAGTTTTTTTCCACATATTTCACATGGATAAACTTTGGTGGTTTTTTTCTTTGATTTTTTATTACTGTGATATTTATTCATGTGATTTGTGCAGCGAGTATTGGTTTTGAATGTCTAAAAATTGAATCATAAAAATATTAATTAAATATTACGATTAAAAGAAAATGATATTTGCCTTTTTACACTCGAAATATGACTTTTTCTCGTTTGAATGCATTTTCACCTGATGAGCCCTGAGATAATACATATTATGGAAACCAGCAGCACAAATCTCGCAGATGATGTTAAGAGGTTTTTTCGCATGCTCCTTCATAATATGACATGAAATTCCATCCTTTCTAGTAAAAGTTTTGTCGCATAAATCGCAAGAATATCGAACTGAGTTAGGAATTTCAACAGGATTCAAAAGTTTATTTTTAATTCTAGGTTTCCATCTTAATTTCCTCAATGTCTTATTTACTTTTAATTTATTTCTAGAGTTGTGATCTGTTTTTGATTTATTATTTACTTTCTTTAATTTTCTGATAATTTTTTCTTCACTGTCGGAACTATTTGTATGATGACTTAAAACTTCATCGAAACTTTCGGATGAGCTCTCGTTTTCTTTAAGCTTCCTATTAGGATATTCTGTTGAATTCCTTGTTATTCGTTTCGGAACATTTCTGCATTTCTTTCTTGTCGTCAAAGAAAATTTTATTCTTCTCTTCCTTTTGTTCAAGTTTGTTCTTCTCTTAGTTGACAAAGACTTTACAGATTTATTTACTGGCTTATCTTCAATTGAAGGATTATGTTTAAGTTTATACTGTTCGATAACACTTGGATCAAGTCTTTCAACTTTGATTTCCAGTTCTTTTAATTGTATATCTTCATAGAAGGAATCTTGTTCCTCTGGCTCTATTGCTATGAAATCAAACGTTCCCACCTCGTGTTGATCATGTGAATAAAGACTGAATCTGTCTTGTACAGATGATACTAATACTGCAAATTGATAACATTGGTCTACAGAAGCAACACACTCTTTACAAATCAAATTTGGAAGTAACTCATTGTCATCTAGAATTATCTTCAAAGATTGTTCCAATCTATATGAAATATTCAATTCCTGATCATAAATATCTTGAAGTTCATCTATGATCTGGTATTCACCACATAACCGGCACAATTCCCATGATAAATCCATCGCTTTTATATATTTTTATACAATTATTCAACTTTTTCAAAGTTTGTTTACATTTTAAAGTTTATTGGGTAGATTTTAACAAATATTAACGATTCCTGGGAGTTTAAATATTTTGTGTTACCCTGTGAGTGGCATTTGAATTCAAAATTAAGTAACGATTTTTAATTAACGCATCACCATTTCTAATTAATGACATCTTGCAAGTATTTAGGTAATTCATTTGTGGAACATGCATTGAAAATTATGAATTGAGGATTATCCAGGACATAAATTCTTGAATTTCATAAAAATATTTTGTTTCCCCTACTTATTCATTAAAAATTTTAATGTTTTTGTTTATAGGAATGAATTTCATTAATCTACTTTCAAAGGACTTTTATGTTTCACAGTTAAACTACCTACGTTTTCATAAAATATGACACTTCCTAATATAATTTAGAAGCAGAGATAAAGAAAGCATAATAAGATAAATGTTGCTACCTAGCTTATCAAGGCGATTCCTAAGTCGTGACAATAAAATTTAAAAATACATAAAAAAGAAATTTTATTTCGCAAGAATGAATGCACGACGGTGATTCTTTTTTAAAAAAAACTTTGCATTACATTTAGAGTTTAGTGCTTGTCAAAGTCTATAGCGAATAGACATTTTGTTTTTAAATATTTTACAAATCTAAATTAAGTTATGTTTCGTTGTTTCCGTACTGTTTTTTTAAAATTTTTATATTTAGCTCTTTCCTTATGGATATTTGTTGCACTTTATCTAATAGCATGGGATAATAAAGAATTTGAGGAAATTAGGGAAAAGAAGTTTTATGATATCGACGTTGAACAATTAATTAATAGAAACTTCGCAAGAGTTGCAGAGAGAGAACGCTTGGAAGTGTATGAAGATAAATCTAATAAAAAAGTTTTGGAAAATGATTTCAAGCAGAAGAAAAATGATAATGAGATTGATGTTGAAGTTGAAGAATATTATGAAGAAAAGGAAAACAAAAACCACGTCAAAAGTAATGACGTTAGAAAAATTGAATTACTGCACGACAAACCTGAACAGCTGGTGCTAAAGCAAGTTATACTACCAAAACCGACATTATCACCTGAAATTTTGAAACTCCATGAGCGATTAAATTTAACTAACCCTGGACATCTGGGGGCACCGGTTGTGTTGCCTAAACAATTGGATTTTGATATAGAGACGATGGTCAACAATAGTAGAGATAAATATCAAATCAATGAATTTGTATCTCGTTTGGTTCCTCTCGATCGGGAACTTCCCGATATCAGAACTGATTACTGCAAGAACATGAAATATTCTGAAAATCTTCCCAAAGTATCTGTCATTTTAGTTTTTCATAACGAAGCGATGTCGATGATCCTAAGATCAATTCATTCAATTCTGAATAGATCCCCAGAACATTTACTCGGTGAAATTGTTTTGATTGATGATTGTTCAGATATTGGTGAGATTTATTCTTAATTTTTTACACTAACTTATATTTTCTATAATTTCTATAAAAACTCAAAAGAAAATCTCAGAATCCCATTGAAGAAGGAAGTTGACAAACTACCAAAAGTTCGAATTATACGATCACCTACACGAATTGGTTTGATAAAAGCTCGAATGATGGGCTGTGTGAATGCAAAAGGACCGGCATTAATATTCATGGATGCACACATGGAAGTAACACCTGGATGGCTTGAACCACTTTTAGATCGACTTGCAATCAACAAAAATATTACAGCAATAAGTGTTGTGGATACTCTTGACATGAACACATTGGAATATCGATATCGAAAGGATCCTAACCGAATTCCAATTACTGGTTAAGAAATAAGAATTCATTTAATAAATGTTAACTAAAATTTTTGTCATATTTTAGGATTCGATTGGAATATGATTTTCAAATGGATTGAAGTTCCTGAATTCGAATTAAAGCGACGAAAAGATCCTAATGAACCCATAAATTCACCAACAATGTTAGGAGCTTTCTTTACAATCGACAAAGAATATTTTGAACTCTTAGGAATGTACGACGAAGAATTTGATATTTGGGGTGCTGAAAATTTAGAGTTGGTCGAAATATTAAAAAAATTTATGACTCAGTAATTATTTTAAGTGTTTTCAGACTTCCTTTTAAGGTTTGGATGTGTGGTGGTAAAGGTGAATATCAATATCGATTTAAATTACTTCAAGAAAGCTTATTTTGTTTTCTACAATCTTTTAGTTGAAGTAATACCCTGTTCTCGAGTAGGGCATCTGTTCAGGAAAAAGTTTCCTTATAAAGTAATTAAATTTTCTTGAAGGAAAATTAAAGATTGTGAAATGAAATTTCCAAATTTTTCAGTGGCCAAATGGAAACGGCGTTGTGTGGCGTAACACTGATCGACTTGCAGAAGTTTGGCTTGACGAATATAAAAGATTTTATTATAGAAGTCAACGTAAACGAACTGATTATGGTGATGTGAGTAAACAAAAGAAATTGCGAGAAGACTTACAATGTAAATCATTTAAATGGTACATCGAAAATGTTTACCCAAATGTTCAATATCCCGAAAAAATAAGAGATCCTGTTGAGATAAACCAGAATTCAACTGAAAAGAATAGAAATATTCTAGTTGTTGATAAACAAGTGACCATTGCAACAGAAGACACAACTACTTTGAAAAAAGAATCAAACAAACTAAATATAACACAAGCTGATGCTAAGGAGATTGAGGGAAAAGAAAAAGACGTCAAAGCTTACGCTAATAATAAAAATGAAAAAATTCTAAACAGGATCGATGAAAATAAAATACAATCAAATGATTCGGTTGTCAAGGAAGTTGTTACACCAGCTAACGTCAAAGAAAAAGCATCAACAAAATCGTTTGAAGCTGAAACTACCTCGACGTTGAAGAATGAAAGTTGAATATAATTTTAGTCTCATCCTAAGTTGTTTCTTATTTAAGAATAAAACAGGAAAGGAAAAAAAACAAAAGAAAAATTTAAAACAAAAACCAAAACCAACCTTTCATTTCCGTTGATTACAAAAACCCGCTTTGGGGCATCGCTTGGTTATTATACTTTAGCATTACGTTGCCCATTCACGCAGCTTGGTTGTCAACGCATTTTTATATTGAGCTTCATAAAAAATTGTAATGAGATTAAACTTCGTTTCAAGTTAATTTCAGGGCACATTATGTAAATTCAAGTTTTGAACAGGGTTCAGCGACAGTTTTCACTGTTTTCCATTGTAAATGATACGATGAAAGCGCAATGTCTTCCAGAAAACCTGATTATCTTTTTCTTTGCCCAGTTCCGCGTTTCATTCCTTGCGGCATTTCTTCTTTTTTTCATTATAAAAAAGCGAACATCCCCTTTCGGAAAAACAAAGAGAAAAGTTTTCTGTCTTTTCGTTAACGAAACTAAGGGTGCAAGAAGATGGAAGCGCGCAACGATTGTTGTTTGGCCCTTATCAGCACCGTTTTTTTTTCTTATTAAATTCGTTTAATGAGAATTAAGAAATTGCGATGGAATGAAAGGCAAATATCGCCAGTTCAGAGTTCTCATATTTTATTCATGAGCTTCATCTATAAATATATCTACTTACTCGTTAGTATAGATTGAGAGTGGAATGGTTTAATCATTTGATGAAATTCCGAATCAACGTCAAAGGACCACTCAACATTGATAAGTTTCGAAATGATTGAAATCAATAATTTCAGATAAATTGGATAATGAGGACGATTCGAATGAACAATGAAGAAGTTTTTTTTAAACATCAACAGAATAACGAGAAATTCTCGATTGTTTTCTATTCATACTGATTATGCCTATCAAGTATGCAGGTTGTTTGAAATTTTAATAAATAATGGAGAAAATTATTCAAATCCAAAAACAAATATTCTAAATTTCCCGATTTCTTGAAATAAAATTATCCAATTATTTTGATGTCGATTGAATAGATGAATTAGAAAAGTTCTTATTTCTAATGCTTCCATCTACTCATACCTTCCAATGAAGTCTAATTTCGCAAGATTCATAAAACATTTACTTAAAATTTATTACAAAAAAACGCACGTGGTCAATTTACAGCAACACTTTCACTTCTAAAGTTTCATTCAATTGGGCGGAGTTATCCAAAAATATACATTTTCCCATGTGCAATTAAAAATCAAGAAAAGACAAGGGTTAAATGAAAAGAAAAAAAAACCTTTCCATTGCGCAGTTGGATGATATAAAACAGTAATGGTAGCCAGTTGAAAGGGTCAGCATAAAGAGTGAAATTAGAAACAGAGCGAGATAGCATGAAGAGAAATGAGAGACTATGCTTGTGCAAGTAAATTAAACTGTTAGATGAGTTTTGATATCAACATAAATCGAAATTTTAAAATCATGAAAATTTATATCATTTTTATGATTAATTTAATAGTTCGAAATATAAAAATTCGAGACAATTCGAATTAAATTCTTCTTTAAGCTTACAAATTTTGGCCAAAAAGCATTAAAAGAAGATTGAAAATTCATAAATAAACACAAAATCGTACTTCCAAATGAAGTTGTAATGATTCATAAGAATTTATTATGAGCTATCAAACATCCATCAAGTTTAAAACGTGTATGCGAGTAGTAAGAAGAATTGCATGCTAACGCCAATCCATTCATGATTTTGCTTTCATAGCGAGAGGGAGAAGGGCGATAATGAGAGTTCATTATTACGCATGTTCCAGAGAGGAAAATTCTCTTTCCTAGAAAGGAAAAATTATACAAAATCAAAACAAGCACGAACACAAAGCAAGTATCTAAAAGAATCGTAGTAGGATATTAGGCAAGGTCAGTCTTATCATCAAGCAACATTCTCTCTCGCTCACGACTTGATTTTCTCCCTGCTATGAGTAAAGACTCGTCTCACACTCCCTTCAACCACTCAATTTAAGATACTTGTTTGCATTAATCTTAGTGCGTATGCACATGGCAAAAAAATGTTAATCAACAAAAATAAAAAATTGACAATCGCAGAGTTTCTTCGTTGCCTTTTAGAATTATTTTGGACGTCGCCGTGGTCGGTGGTTTAATTATTTCGCAGCAGTAAATATATTATTGATATTAGTGGAAATAATTCTAGTCATTGGAATGAAAGAATATTTTCATTTTTGATTGTGATTAGTAAATAGTAAAATAATAATAATTTAAAAAGTAAGGATTAAGTATAAATAAAGATTTAAGTGAATAACTTTACGAAACATTAAGTAAACTCAAACAGTTTGGATAAGAATAAAAATTGAATCAAGTTAGAAGTGATGAAAAACTTGGTAAATTTCTCAAAAGTAATTTAAATTGAACGAATATTCAAAAATCTAACTTAACGGATAACAGCATGTCATCACCTTCATTACAAGGCTCTGCATCACTTAGAGGTAAGAGTTACATCACGATATATTAGATATGTGATCTGAGTGAGACAAAATCTGATTCAAGAAAGTAAATTAAATTAAAAGAAAGATAGAAAGTTTAAATATTTCAAGAGTCAAATGAAAAATTTATGATAATTTTAATGAAATAAAATTCTCTTATTTAAGAATGAAACTTTAGCCAAATTTTCATTGATTTAGATTTCAATGTTATCTGCATTAAGTGATGATATTCAAATTTTAAACGAAAATTAATATAAATTAATTATTATATAT